>WARS01000071.1:130000-150000 GCA_008933995.1 Datnioides undecimradiatus
TCAGCACCAACCACCTGAACTGGGACAGGTGGAGCTCTACTTCTCCATCAGGACACACAGCACTGAGAACACACACAGTGTTTTAGCTGCAGTAACACAATCGCTGCTCTCCACCTGCCCTGCTGCTGCATCTGCAGACACATACTTCTCCTTCTTCTTCTTCTCCTTTTTCTCCTTCTTCTTCTTCTCCTCCTCCTTCTCAATGACGGTGCAGCTGAAGGGTCTCTGCTCTGACACAGTGGAGGAGGTCCAGAGGACATCACAGATGGAGCTTTACAAGGTCATAGAGCAGGACTTCCAGGGAGAGATCCAAGTGTGGCAGGAGCTGCACAAGGTCACTACTCTGCAGGACGGAGGACACAGTTACAGTGGGGACGAGTTCTGGTTTAATGACATCATCAGCTGTGTCATCCTTTCTTCTGTGGTGGTTTACTGGCAGCAGCTGGAGGATCAGCTCCACCTGACGATGTGACATTGAAGAGGAGCTGCTGTTGTCACAGGTTTGTTCTGTGAAGAACAACATTTTGATCCTGGATCAGTGTGTTTTGTATCAGATTGTTCTCAGTGTGAGAACATGATGAAGGAACCCGTCGCCGCCTGTCAGAGCTGCTTCTTCTTCTCCTGCAGGAGTGAAGCTGCTGAACGCAGCAGTGCAGCCACTGCTGTTTCACACTGTTGGCTGTTGTCTCCACCTGTAGCTCCACCTTCACTGTCAGCCTGGTTCTCCACCCAGACAACGTTCCTGTTTGTGTTTCAATAATAAACCAGGTTGGTTCTTGGCAGCGTGAAGGTCTCCGTGTTGTTTCTCTGTATGCAGTTGTTTGATCTGTGATCCGACCAATGGATCCACGAAGACGAGTGTTTCAGGTTCAGGTTCATCACAGATCTCTGATGTTTTCCAAAGGGTTAATGATCATTTCTGCGTCAGTCTGAGGAGACACAAGGCTGCCTGTAACGTTCCTGTAACATTCCTGTAATGTAAAATATGAGCATCAATACTTTGTGTTTAAGGTCCTGGATATCACCTGGCAGGGAACTGAACAGATTCAGACTTGTTTTTCTTCTTCTGTGGTTATTTTGCAGTGTCAGTAGTTTTTCAGACAGAGCAGCTCAGCATCTACATTCATCTGTTAAATCCAGAGATTCATCCTGAAAATGTCTCAGAGAAGAAGAACAGTTTCATCACTGACTGTTCGGCTGCAGGCTGCCTCTCTTCTTCTCTGTTCAGGATGGAAGTTGGTCACTGCCTCCACCTGGTGGCTCCACCATCAAACTACAAACAGCCCTCATTGGTCAGAGCTGAGGTTCACCTGAGCTGCTCAGAAAAGACGAAGTCGACGAGTTTGAGTCATTTCAATGACTCTGAACCGGAATCAAATGCTGACCTGAGAGTCTGATCACACACAGACACAAGCGTTAAACCAGTTCACAACTTTATTCTGGTTAAACTGGGAACAAGCTGAGGTCACTTCCTGTTCAGTCAGGGAGTTTCAAAATAAAACAGTTTGACTACCTGTTTGACAGAAGCTGTTCTGGAGGCACTGCAGTGTCAGAAACACAAACATTAACATCAATACAAAACTTACTTTTAACAGAAAAATACATTTTCATATAAATACATCTGAGAAGGAAACGGCGTAAACCTTCAGAATGAAAGCAAAGGTCACTTCAGGCTGAGGCCACAAGTTTCCAAAAACAATACAAAAAAAAGATAAAAAAGTAAATACTCGAATAAAAACCAGACAATGAAATACTCAAAATAATTAAATTTGTTCTAATTCTGATTTTATTCATTAAAATATAAATATTAAAATATCAAACTTAGTTTAACTGAAATTTCATCTGATACGGCAGCTCAGAGTGGACACACTTAATAATTGTTGTTGTCACATTTTGTGGTTGTTGAAATGATTTTAAATAAAATAAAGTTTCTGAACAAAATATTTCATCAGGTCGTTTTAAAATGAAGATGCAAAATAAGACAATGGAAATATCTCGTTAGGTGGAGATAACGAGACGTCAGGGAGGTTCCTCTGAATCCAAAGTTCATGGCTGTGTTAAAATCTGTTTTCAGGGCATCTCTTCCAGGCTGAGATGGAGATGACTGAACAACGTCCTCAGTGATGAGACTGCAGGAAACTCTATTACGCTGAGTTGACACAACAGAGCTGCTGTGATGTCGTTGTTGTTGTCATGTTGACAATGTGTAAACAAACAGCTGTGAAGATAAAGTTCCTTTAACAGAGTAAAGCTGGGCCGGAGCCGGGGGCAGCAGCTGGTCCGGACGACCACTCAGCTGTCACTCAGGAGCCTTTTTCTTTACCTGCACACCTGGAGGACAGAAACAGAGGAGAAGAAGAAGGAGGTCAGACATCTGGTTCTACAGGTGGTCCAGGGTCCTGGTCCTGGTCCTGGTCCTGGTTCGGCCTCAGACCTTCTCTAACTCACATGATGCCTCAGCAGCCCCCAGTGGATCAGACACCTGGAGCACCACCTGCTCAGATACTGGCCTGCACAAGACTCTGTGGAGACCAACCAGCTTCTCCTTCACCTGTAGAGCTCCAGTGAGATCACTGAACACCTGAGCTAAGCCCTGCCTTCACATCCTTAGTCATCTACAGGTGTGTCAACGTCCCAGAGGTCAAGGTCCTCCACCAGGATCTCCTGGAGCCCCTCCCACAGCTATTACTCTAAATACTCTGATTACATCTGACTGCAGGCACTACTTTACTCTAAATATTCTGATTACATCTGACTGCAGACACTACTTTACTCTAAATACTCTGATTACATATGACTGTAGACACTACTTTACTCTAAAAACTTTACTTGCAAAGTTTGTTTGTTTATGAAACTGAACATGGTCTTGTCTTTGTTTCACGTCCTGATTTGTTTGTTGTTGCCATGGTAACAGGCTGTGGCTGGGTTCAGTTGGAGGTCATGTGACCTCTGATAATTCAGTGTCCATACAAACGCCTGAGATGAAGAGCTCTGATTGGCTGAGAGCTGCTGTGTCTGATTGGTCTAATGGTCCACTGTCAGCTGTTGTCATCCAGTGAAAATCTCGCAGCTCCACCTGAGTGATTATTGATTAATATGATGATTGATTCCTGCTCACACTGACGCTGCGTGGTGCAGCAGCTCCTGATGCACATCAACTGACATGTGATTAACATGATGTTGACATGTCAGTGTCATTCAGTTTTACGACTCAAACGTGACTGTGACTTCACTCATAATCAAGACAAACTCCACAGGTTTGAGTTCACATCTGTGTTTATATAAAACTTTACCAAAGGAAGTATTTACAGCAACAAACAAGTCAACAACAGTGCAAACACATTCACCCGACGCCCACACAGCAGGAGGAAGTTCAAACATCTTGGAACATTTCTCAACCAGCCTGTTGGACGCTGCTGCACCTGGATGGGCAGGTGAGTCTGTAGCTATGGGATCCCCCCCTCGGGGTCTGGCTCCTCAGACCCGACCCCGACTCGGGGTCTGGTTCCTCAGACCCCGACGCCAAAGAGGAGCAGCGATCCTGCTACAGGTCAACTGAATTGAGTTCACAGGACGAGTTTAAACATCCAGCAGGCGACGCTCAGACCTCGACTCAGCACAAACTGAAACCTTCACAAAAACTTTATTTAAAAGAAAATTCAGCTGCTCCTCAGAAACAGGCGAGTCTGTTTCCTGTGCAGGAGTTACTGAGTCTCATTATCTCAGCAAAACAAGATGCCCCAGGGGGATTTTATCTGAAAACACAAGGTATCTCTAAAAGTCGAGATAAAACTTAATCTGTTACTGAAAACAAGATATTTCACTTTTCATAAGGTGATGTGTTCCCCAGAGATGTATCGCTTGATCTCGAGATAGAGATGTGGTCATGTGACATTTGAATAATATTTTCCAGCTGCGACAACACGACAAATTTGCACTCCTGTTTCTTTGTGAAAACAAGATAAGTTGTGTTGTCACCTCGAGATAACAAACTTAAGATCAATTAAATGTGTACAAATGTTTACGATGTAATAACAGAAATGTTACAGATTAATCTCTGAGATAAAGAGATCTCTCTGTTCTGACAGCACACAGTGATTAAATGTGTTGTTTTCTGGAGATGGAGAGATAATTGCCCTGTTATCTCAAAAAAAACATTCTGCTGTGTGTATGTGCTTTGGTTTCAGTATTTGTGGATGAGAATGTTTATTTTCGAGAGATAACAGGATGATTATCTCTTTATCTCCAATTTAAAAAATTGATTTAATTTATTTCCAACTCTGGAAAACTGAAATAAATGAAAACAGAGATTCATAAAATGAGATGAGTCAGAGAAAATGTTTTTCTTTTTTTATGGGATTTTTTTTTTAAATTCTCCATTTATTTCTGTTCTCAACATATTTTTCTCATTATCTTGAAATTTAAAGACATATTTCAGACATTATCTGTTTATTGAATGCAGCAGTTTTTACTATATTTTTTTTAGATTTTTATTTTCACAAATTGGCCTCGGAGTCTGAGATAACGAGATATTAACTCGTATAGAACAGAGATATTGATTAGCGAGATAACTGATGACTCAGCGGCTGTGCTGAACACTGTCGTCATAGTAACCGCCCAGCAGCTTCGCTATCTCTGCGATCAATGACAGAAATGCTTCCAACAGTGAGTCCAGAGCGACCTGCTGCTCCTCCTCCATCACCACCACCCGAACACGACAGCCGAGCTGCTCACCCACAAAGGAAATAATCATGTTTCACCCGCAGAACAAAACAAAACAAACAAACAAACAACATGGCGTCTCTTTGTTTCCCTTCACAGTCTCAAAAATCAGCTTTTACAGTTTGGGAGAAAACTTTCCTTTGATCTACAGCTGAAAACTGTTGTGCAGCACATTGTTTATTGATTTTTTAATCGATTTATTATTTATTGATTTGTTGTTACTGAACTCTTTCGTGTGTGTTTAATCGAGTCTGTGATGAAATAAATTCGTTACAATGTGATCAGTAAATCAGCAGGAGACACAACGTTTTCTCCCAAAGTGACAAACTTGCCTTCATCCAGCTCACCACAGCCTGTTGCCGTGGGCAACACGCAAACATTCAGGACGCCACAGCAGGATGGCGTCAGACAACGCCTGTTTGGTGGGAACATCAGTGATTAATTGATTATAACGTGCTCCAATCAATGAGCACATCCCCGCTCAGCTCCCATCACAGCGGCGGCTGATCTCAGGTCAGTGTCCGTGTGAAGCGGCGGGAGCTGATCTGTACACACTAACTGCTAACCGCTAACAGCAACACAATCATATGGCTTCTGTACAGATGAGAAGAAAAGGCACCAAACACCAACAGTCCGTCTGCAGAACCAACATGGCCAACAGGAAATGCAGAACCATGACGCGTTTCCACCGTGCAGCGCGACACGTGACAAATAAACAGCTGATTATTATTATTATTAATCATGTGATCATTCGCTGCATCAGCGTCCACGTTTCCACAGTCAATCAACGATCAATGACGAACTAAACCAGGCGCTGATGTTTCTGTCTTTATTGATGAGTCGTGTCACACCTGGCTCCACCTGTGGCTCCACCTGGAGGCTACAGAGTCACTCGTTAATCAAACACCTGACCTTTGGAGCTGAGCTCAGAGATTTGAATCAGTCTCCGTCAGGTGTGGAGGACCTCCGTCAGGTGTGGAGGAGCTCGGTGGAGTTCTGTTTAGTTTCGTCTTCACTGAGGACAGAATTCATCGGTTCAACAACTGGAGGCAGTTTCTTCTGTTTTCTAACACATTAAACTAAAAGTGATGAAACTGATGCACGGTGAAAACAACAAACAGCAACAACAACAATCAATAAATCATCTGGAATCAGAGTAAGGCCTCGATCTCATTCAGAGGGACAGCGTTTAAGGCAGAGAGGCAGACAGACAGGCAGGGAGAGAGTGAGACAGGAAGAGCGAGAGGGACAGACAGGTAGACAGAGAGATAGGCAGACAGATGGTGGTCATGGTCTTGGGGCTCCTCCTCCTCCTGTTGTGCTCTGAGTTGTTAGTCTGTCATGTGGACGGCAGGTGGAGGAGATGCGGCGCCTCCCTGAGCTCTGAGGTGGAGGAGACGTTAGTGTTCAGGAGGAAAAGCAGACATTACTACTCCTCCTCCTCCTCCTCCTCCTCAGTGGAGCAGACAGAGGCAGAGGAGCAGGACAACAGCAGCAGAGAGGAGTTAGTTAGTTCTGAGCTGAGAGGAAGGAGGTGACAGGAAGCGAGGAGGTCTGTGTTGTATGTTCAGCAGGAGCAGAGACTGAACCAGGACCAGAGACTGAACCAGGACCAGAGACTGAACCAGGACCAGTGGAGCAGGACAACAAAACACATCCTCTTTTACTCCTCAGAGGTGGAGCTCAGCAGGGGAAAGAGGAGCAGGAGGTCAACAGGAAGTCAGGAGGAGGTTGACCACCAGAGGGAGAGTTCGACAGTTTGAACTCTGACCCACCGCCAGCAGACAGGAAGTGAGCACCAGGAGACGCCACAGAGAGAGAGAGAGAGAGAGAGAGAGGAGAGGGGGGGGTGTCACTTCACCAACACTGACTTTGGCAGAAACGCCTCCATCTCGGCACCTCCATCCGTCCTCGGGGACGCTGAGGACGCAGAGGAGGATGAGGAGGAGCCTGAGGACAAGGACCCGCCAGGTGCTTTAGGGAGGCTGTACATGTAAACAGCGCCGATGACGAGCCCCGCCCCCACCGTGAAGAGCAAGTCGACATGGAAGCCGAACAGGTAGATGGACATCACCGTGGAGACGATGATGGAGAAGGAGGTGGCGAAGCCCTTCAGGATGTTGTCGGCGTACTTCACCACCACGGCCACCAGCAGCCCGCCGAATGCCTGGTTGAAGATGACGCACCACACCATGTCGGTGTAGCCAAACAGGAAGCCGCGCTCCGCAATGGCGGCGCCATCATTCCACCACAGTCCCAGCATGCCAAGCGCCATGCCGAAGATCCCCAGCTGCACGTTCCTCACCCAGACAGACGCCGAGCTCCCCTTCAGGATCTTCTCGAAGTATACACCAGCGAACCCTGACGACAGGCAGCTGATCACCACGGCAACCAGTCCGGCCATGTAGTTCTGATTGGAGCCGCCCGACACGGACGCCTCCTTCTTCCCCTCCTGCTGCACCTGACCACCAATTAACAGGAAGCCATGAGTTAGCACAACATGTCGGCCAGTATGATGAATCAATGATCAGCTCAGTCAGTGCAGTGACAGGAAGTACCTGTACGATGGCGACGCCGGCGAACAGCAGCAGCAGAGACACCCACTGGACCCTGGACAGAGACTTCCTCAGCATCAACACACTGAACAGAGCCGTGGTCAGGATCTTCAGCTGGTAGGTCACCTGAGGGGGCGGGCACACACGAGAAGAGTCACGCCACTCTGAGGCTGTCAACAGGAAACAGACTGAACAGGAAACTGAAGGCTCACCTGGAAGGTGGCGGCTGGGAGGTTGGAGATGGCGACGTACTGCAGGTTGTTCTGCAGCGTGTAGATGAGCGATGGCACGGCAAGTTTCAGGGTGTCTTTGTACTGAAAGACGATGGAGTCAAGCAGGAAGAACGCCGCGTCCTTTAGGCTAACTGCGGGGAGACAGGCAGGGAGACAGGCATTATAATAATCTATGTGTGTGTGATGTCACTGTGTGATGTCACCGCGGCTCAGTCTTACATCTCTTCTGCAGCAGGATGATAAGCAGACACGTCAGCACCTTCAGGACCTCCGCCATGACCACGGCTGACGTGGTGAAGAAGCGGTCGCCGGGCAGTGTGCGGACGTACCGGATGCTGAGGATGAGCGACGCATTCTGGACCACCAGCACGGCCAGACTGATGTACTTCAACTTCCTGTTGTCTGCAGCCAATCACAACCAAGGAAGCAGTCAGGTGAGCTACGACATCTCACATTTACAGTCAGGTGAATTAAGAGAAAAGGATCAGCACAGAGTCAGTATGCTGTATCACGTGATACAGTGACAACAGCTGTAACCATGGTAACTGTACACATCAAGGATGGAGACAGGACAGACAGGCGGACAGACAGACAGGTGGACAGACAGGCAGACAAACAGGTGGATACATGAGTACTTTCTCAAATTACAAAGCTTTCATTGTACTTTTCTGGAAGTTTGTCACGTGTCATGTGACTTCCTGTGTGGAAACTGTTTAACACTTTCACACACACACACACACAACATCACTAACTAAGTGTAACTAAGTACATTTACTCAGCTACTGCACCGTTTCATCCACCTTCATACCCCACTGCACAGGTAACTGCTTCAGCTGCTGCGACTGCGGCTGCGACTGCAGCTGTGGCTGCAGCGGTTTGCCCGACTTCATCTGAATACACTTCATTTAAACCCTTCAGATTTTACCTGTCAACACCTTAACAACATGCTGACGAGAACGTCTGCTCTCTGTTGCTGGAGTACAGTCTGAACAGCAGTGGAGGACTTTCACTGTGTGTGTGTGTGTATGTATGTATGTGTGTGTGTGTGTGTGTATGTGTGTGTGTATGTGTGTGTGTGTGTGTGTGTGTGTGTTGTTTTACTGCAGTACAGGATCAGGGCACTTCCTACAGCAGAGCAGCTGAGCCAGTGAGAGTGTGAACAAACCCGACACAGTTACCCACGAGCCTGCAGGATGTGTGTGTGTATGCGTATGTGTGTACATGAAGGAAGGTAAGTGTGTACATAAGGGCGTGTGTGCGTGTTACCTGCGGACAAAACCTCCACGTCACCAGATGCCAGCTGCCAGCCCGGTACTACAGCTGATGCTAACACACCTGGTTTATTCAGCTGCTCGGGCTGGTTTGGCTTTAGCTGTCGTTAGCAACATAGAAACTAGCTGTGGTGTCATTAACAGTGAAATTAGCTGCTCAGCATTAGCCTAGCCTGACAGGTAAGGCTAATGCTCAGCTAGCATGCTAACGGCTTAATTAAAGTTAACCTGAGTGAACTAGTTTAACCCGTGATCAGCCGGACAATGTTTAACTGTCTACATTAGTTAGTTAACGCAGGGCTAGTTAACTGTCTCGGTTACTGTGCTGGTAAACTGACCTGGTTAACTCGTATAAACTCTAACAGCCCTGAGCTCAGTGAGGTTAGCCTGGCAGCTGTTAGCCACTGTTAGCTCACTGTTAACACCCACAGCTCCCACTGAGACACATTGAATCTATTTTAATTATCAACAGAAATTAATTAATTATTCTGGTTTATTCTGTTTTCAGCCTCTCGGTTCGGTCCTGGAGCAGCTGCCCGGGTTCAGAACCGTGCGGGCCGCTTCTCAGTTCTCCCTCCCCGGGACACTCACCTTCGCTCTGACTGCGGGTCGCTGCCTTCTCCTCGGCCGCCTGGATGTGGCTCCCTCCGGCCATGCTGCGCTCCCTCTGCCCGTCGTCCGGGCCAAGCTTCAGCCAGCTGCCTGCTCGGCTAACGCTCCGCTAGCCTCCCAGCTAGCCCCGGCTCTCCGTTCAGAACCACCGGAACACACTTCCGGTTGGTAAGTCGGGTTGAAGCGGGCTGAGGCGGGTCCGTCAGGCAGGTATCAGACCACAGCTGAAGGTCCGGGAGCCTGCGGGGGGACAACCGGGATGAACACACTCCGCCGAGGCTCTGAACTGCCCAGGAACTGAAGGAACTACTGCTGCAGAGATGGGACAACTGTCCGACTGGAGGTCACACTCTGATCGGAAACAGTCACAGCCACAGAGGAACTCCCGAAGATAATAAACTACTTAAAGATCGATACTGATACCACTGATACGAGTAATCACGTCACAACACGGAGTGACACAACTCTACATTAAAACAATATAATAACTCAAATAAGAAAAACTGTTATAACCTGTTTTTCCTAAATAAAGTGAACATTTGGTCACGGTTACAGGCATTTTCATGGTTGTCAAACATTCCTGGATTATTTCTGACTGTGAACCATTTTTTATTTATTTTATTGTTTTCATCCCGTACATGTTTTTATTCAAGTGCAGGTTGGTGTTAGCTGTATGTAATTGGACGTCTGAGTATAATGCAGCACTGAATACAGCTCTTTGTCTGTATTTGTTAATGCGTTTGTAACATAAACACAGTGATAGAGAAGCAGTGACGCTCGAACAGACTCAGAATAAACCGTCAGAGTGAGAACTCCTCACATCTCTGGACCCGCCGACAACAATCGCTTCCTTGTTCTCATTCAGGTCGAGCAAGGCGGAATCCTATTGGCTGCTGGGTGAACACCTCACCTGTCAGATGTTTGTGACGTTTAGCGCCGCCTGCTGGTTCGATGAAGGACAGCGTGACAGTGAACTCTCCTCTGTCCAAACACACCTAATTCAAAATGTTTGAATCATGTTAACGGCTCTTTCAAGCAGTTTATGTGATAGTCACATCACTTCCTGTTTCAGTGATTTTTGGGACATGGATGTAGAAGTTAGAACCTGCAATATTACATCTATAATTCGGCTCCTATACAACGTCTGCGTTTTAGTGTTTTGATGAATCAGCCTTTTGGTAGTGAACTGTGAATTGTGGGTAATGCAGCTTCACAGAGATGAGGACTCATGGTGAAGTGACAAAAACAGTTTTATTCCAACGTCGGATCTTTTTTCTGACGATCCATAAATTCTTATTTAATGTAAATAAACAGAAACAAGTGACCAACGAGCCACTTTGATCATAAACCAGCCAATAATACACAAGTATTTACAGTGACATCACATCCCAACATCAAGGTTTCCTGACAGACAAATAACATCTGCGTTCATACAAGAAGACTGTAGAGGTTTGGTTGAGACAAACTGATCTGAGAGCTGTTGTGAGACGCCTGCAGCTTCTGCTCGTTCATACCTGAGAACTCTGGGTCACACCCGATCACACTGGGTCACACCTGATCTCGTCCCGTTCTTCCACAAAATTGTTCATTCCTGGAACTTCTCCTCGTTCCTTGGTGAAGTTTGGCGCTTCTTGTAGAGAACACGGAGAACGTGCTCAGTTAAATATGTTTCAGTAAACAATGTCTCCTCGTTAACATCCAGGTGAGATCAGCCCGCTGAACTTCAACTTCTGTTTCATCTGACAATCGTCTGAACACTGAAGCACTGTCATGTTTAGGAGCGGTCAGCGCTCAGACGACCTGTTGTTCGTCAGCACCTGAACACACCTGGAGTGATGAGTGTAAAGGAGCAGACTCCAGTGATGGAACCAAAATAAAAAAAAACAAATAAATACTCAGTTCAATAAATAACCAAATAGGAAGTGACGCGGCTGCTGAACGTGCTGCCGTCACCGTAGATAAATAAGAAACAAGAGAACAGCTCATTAACGTCTAGAGAGAGTTCAGTGTTTCTGCCGCCACCCTGCAGGACAGGTGGAGTCCTGCAGGCTGTCGAGTCCAGAGCCAGTCCAGAGCCCTAGGACCCAAGACACGTGTGTTGTATTGTTTTATCGTTTTGTTGTTTTTGTTGTGTTGTTGTGTTTGTCATGTGCTCAGGGTCGTGCAGCTACAGGGACTGGCTTGGCAGAGAGCTGTGGTCCTCCTGCAGGTCTCCCCCCTCCTCCCCCATCTCTCCTCCCATCCAGGGGTGAGACAGGATCTCGTCCAGCGTTGGGCGCTCCTCTGGGCAGTACGACAGGCACCAGCGAATCAGAGACTGGCATTCTGGGGTGAAAGGGGCGAGATGTGAGGTTGTGTTGAAACATGACAGCCAATCAGATTTCACAGGAGCAGGCTGGTGGGAGGAGCCTCTGCTCACCTGTAGACACCCGCCTGGTGAAAAAGGGAATGGCCTTGACAATCTGCTGGTCGCACTCGAAGGGGATGTCGCCGCAGACCATGTCGAACAGCAACACGCCCAGAGACCAGACAGTGAGGGGGATGGCCTCGTAGGACTGAGACAGGATCCACTCAGGAGGACTGTAGACCCGAGTCCCTGAGGAGAGACCAGTGTTACCATGGCAGCACAATGATGATGTCATACACTTAACTGCATTTCTGCTGTCTCATTGACCAATCAGTGTTCCAGGTTTGTGACCGTCCCATGTCTCTGTACCTTCGAACTCGCTGTACACTGTCTCTTTGAGCGGAGCTCCTGATCCAAAGTCAATGATCTTCACTTCCAGCGTCCTTATGTCGACCACGATGTTCTCATCTTTGATGTCGCGGTGCACAACGCTGTGTGCATGGACGAACTGCAGCGCCTCCACAATCTGACGGAAAAACCTGAGGGATGCAAAGGAGAATTAACCTCCGTCCAGATTGCGTGATGAGACAGAGCGCTGTGAGCGCCGTGAGAGTCCAACCTGAGTGCGAGACGCTCTGACAGGGCTCCGGACTCTGTGATGAAGTCGAACAGGTCCTGACATTGTGGCGGGCGCTCCAACACCAGCAGGAAGCCCCGCCCCTCCACCCTGAACCAGTCCAGCATGCGGATGACTCCCACGTGACCCCCTGCCTCTGACAGCCGCTGCAGCAAAGCGATCTCCATGGGAACGGGACTGACTTCGCCGGGCTGAGGAGGAAACAAACGAGTCACTGCCATGATTAAAAACCTCAGTGTGACTGACAAGTGAGACAATAACAACAACACACTGACACTGGATACTGCTCAGTGTTTTCAGAATACATCCAGTTTAAAGTTCTTATTAATTAACCACTGTTTAGAAACTGTGTTTTCAGTATTTGCCCTGCTCTTTCTGATTGGTCGGTCATTCTTCCTCTGATGTTTTTTTGCCCTGACTCATCGTCTGCAGGTGTCCCAGGTTCTTTCCTGTTGGTGGGGGGGCTCCCACTGAGATGTGATGAATACGAAAGGAGCTGATCACTGAGGGGAAGTCCTACAGCGTCACTTACTGAACTACCACGTCACAAGTTTCCGTGGGAACCGGGGGCCGGCCCCCACCAACACCTATTGTTCACCTGAGACCAGCAGAGGGCAGAGCTGAGCAGCTCAGGAGACATGAACGGGTTTTACTAAACAACCTGCTCAACACCACTAAAGAAGAAGCTGACCTCTGCTCAGAACCTCATCGCTGTTCCATTCACAGACACCTCACATCACACTCAATCAATCAATCAATCAATCGCTGTCACTCACCAGTCTGGCCCACTGCTGGACTCTGTCACTGGAAATTTCTTTGATGGCAACCTGGATGGACAAAAAGGACACGTAGGTTTGCAGCAGCAGCAGAGTGTGTATACAACAACATGCATCAACACAACAAAAACAACAAACTGCAACAGACACACACAGCAAAGGTTTGGCTTCTCACCTGGAGTCCGTCAGAGAGACGCTGGCCTGCAAACACCGAGCCGAAGCCGCCGCTGCCCAGCAGAGAACCGCAGCTGTACTGACTGCAGAACGGTTCCTTCACTGTGAGACGGAGAACACATCACATCACAACCAACACAACACACACTGTGCTCGCTGAACAGGACTCGATGTCTGATCTGTTGTCTGTCTGATCAGCCGTGTTGTCATATCTGGCCAAAAGCTTTCCTTTCTATCTGTTTGTGTTTTTTTTATTAAGAGACGTTAAACCGTTAATGAAATAATAACTCAGTAATCATGGAAACGGATCTACGCAGACAAACGGAGCCCGCAACCAAACTACGCGGTGACGGAGTTGATCCAGGTGTGTGACTGAGAGAGGTTTCCTCAGTGACACTGAAACAGCGGGCTGAATTGATTTATATATTCATAACTTATTATAATATATAAACACCTTTAAAGGGCTTGTTAACTTTTCTGTTCCTACCGTTTTTTCCTCGGACATCCTCCCGCAGATGCCGATCCGCAGCACTTTTCTCCAACATGTTCAGGGACTTCTCCGTCAGTTGAAGATGATAAACTCCATCCTGTCGTCGCTTAATTTTCCGTCCGTCTTTTCCGTTTAAAACCAAGTGATGCCGCCGTCTGTTTCCCGCTCTACGCTTTTTAAATCCGATTCCGGGGGAAATAAAATATTGTGACACTTCTTTTCTCTTCTTGAAGCTTCTTCAAAAACTTGACAGAAGTTTAAGTCGACTAATTTGCGGCGTTTACAGTTTTTACTCGCCCCGTCACTGCCCCACGGGTCTGATTTGGTCTGTATATATACGTTCCTGCCTGACCACGCCCACACCACCTGTACTCACCAATCAGCGCTGAGGCATGTATTCAATGTTTTGAACCGTCCCGCCAATCAGATTCAACCTGCGGTAAAACTCATAAATATTCAAATCCCGCGAGAGGAATTCGTAGAATTCAGGGCGGCGCGTGCTGATGACGGGAAAGACAGCAGAGGACGGTTTCCCCAAAACAAACACACACACACGCGCGAAATGTCAGGCAGAGCAGAGCGCGAGCCGGACCGAAACAGACCAACGGTTTCTCTGCGTCGCCGCGCGCTTTCTCGGTCTCTATCACGCACGCGCATATGGCCGCGCGTCCACTTCCTCTGAGCTTTCTTGGTATGAAAGTATGAATGCAGCTCGAGGCGCCTGTTTGAGTCGCCATGACAGTAAATGAGTCCAACAATAGTTTCCATTTCCTGTCAAAGTCCGTGTGTCTTTACAAGAAAGTCAAAATTAGCGAGTTCAGCTTGATCCACTTCCGCCAAGTACATCAGAAAAGCGCGTACACGAAAATATCCGCTAATTATTCAGCGGGAGAAGAACCAGCAGCTGAGTCTGCCGAGGTCCGTGGGACAGGGCGCCAAATGTCAGGATCAAACACTTCCAACGTTCATGTTTTAAAGTTCAGAACAAACCCGGGACAGCTTATTATAAAATAACCACATTTTCTGTTTTTATGTGTAAACAACTGAGAAGATCTGAATTAAACTGGAGGCAACTTCTCACTTTACTGTTAGTCCTAAAACTAAAGTCGGACAGGAATAGACGTGAGGAGCCTGTTGTTGCTTCGTCCTGACACTGGGCCTGACACTGCTCTACACAAGTCGAGGAAAGAAAAACAAACAATTTAATGAAGAATGAAAAACATTAGCATACAGATGAAAAGACAGAGCGGAGGAAGGCAAGAAAGAGGAAGAGCAGACACAGGAGAAAGGAAGGAAGTCTGAACAGTAAAAAAGGAAAGGTGAGATTAAATCAGCAAGAAATGTGAGAAGGAAAGAAGAAACACAAGGAAAGAGAGAGGAGACGGAGGAACGACAAGGAAATCTCCCAAACATGTTTTTTCAGAAACATTTTCCTCTTTTTATTCCAAGAAAAAAAGATCTTTTCATCCCAAACAAGAAAATAAAATAAAACAAACTTATATTAATAATAACAACAATAATCAATCATTAAGAGGATAAGTATGACAATTCTTTTTTCTCTCCTTTTTTATTTGTCGCTTTTCTCTATGATGATATTGGTCGTGGTCAATTAAACATGCAGCTAAATAAGTCCGATGATGATGACGATGATGATGGTGGTGGTGAGGAAGAAGAGGAGGTGGAGCAGGGAGGAGGGGAGGAAGACGAACAGGAGAGAGAGATGAGGAGTTACAGACAGGGGAGTCTCTGCCGGCTCCTCGGGCATTCTGTTTCTTAGATTATGGTGAAAATTACTGTGTTGGCACAAAATGGCCGCCAGTTGTGAACATGAGCAGCTCATGATTTTGCTGTTGGTGGCTAAGATAACTGTGACACAGCCTGTAAGCGGAGTTAGGAAACTGTAGAGCTTTAAAACATAATAAGGGTTGAGGCGATAGCTTGCTCGCTAAAGAGCATGCTAACATTTCCCCAATGCCACAGTCTGGTTCAATTATAACTAGCGTTAGCAAAAACGTTCACCAGTGGGAGCTATGACATGGCTAACAGGACGGCTGACAATGATTGCAGAGGAAGCTAGACTAACATCACTGTGGCTTGTTGGTCGTGTTAGCAGGAAGTAGTTTTACAGTTAACTATTTGTTAGCTTAGCCTTCAGGACACCATCGTTGGTCGTAGCATCCTCAGTCTGCAGCTAAGGGCACGTCGATGTTAACGTGTCAGCGGGAAGCAGCTTTACAATATATTAAGACTTCAGGTGATAGCTTGCTCACTAATGAGCATGCTAACTTAGCCTCCAGGATACTAACATACTCTGTGCTCATTAGCTTTTCTTACTGGAGCCACTCAGAAGCTAAACGCCTGCTATGAACTGAACAATCAGTCTGAAACTGAAAATCCAATGTGACGATGATGAAACTCATCAGTGGCCAGAATGATGAAATCACAGCTGACTTCAAGTCAGCATTAAGACTGAGCACCATTTGAGGGCTGGGGGGGGTTACTACTGGCAGGAGGAAGGGTGAGGGGATGACGGTGTGGAGAGAGGGATGATGGATGAGCTGAAACGTCTGGAGAAAAAATCATGTGCATTTCTTTGATGTTTTATTTTTTCCCTGGTCAATCTCCTTCTGTGGGGTCGAGGTGGGGGGGCAGGATGGAGCGTGGAAGTGGGGGGCGAGGGGAGGTCAAAGGTCATCGTTGTTCTTGTGTGTATTTGTGTGTGTGAGCCGGCTATCAGCTACTGTCAGGTGACGGCTCCCTCTCTCGATGCATGGCGGCGCTCTGGTGTTTCATGCTGTCCAGGTATTCCTGCTGAGACACGGCGAGCACCGACGCCAGGATCTCGTCGTCCTCCCAGTCTGTCAGACCTGAAACACATGGGTGACGTGAAGCTGAGTGTGTGTCTGGACAAACTGCACTGACTCACTGCCAACTCCACTGTTAGGGATGATGAAGTCGTCACGTGAGGCCGGACAGAGCGTTGCTTGCTAAGCTGCTATTAGCAGGTGTAGCAGGTACAGTCAGTGCTGTTTCAGTCTGAGCTGCAGAGCTGCAGACTGAGACTGAGCTCCTCAGAGGACGAACCCCAGAACTTTACTGATCCTCTGACTTTTCATCAATGCTTCTGTTTCTGAACAACACCTGCAGACATCTACACATCACACTGCTAATATATAAATGTTAGCATGCTAATATGCTACACTACAAGTTCCACTCACACAAAGTGAATCTGTTTTGGTTACTGAACGCATCACTTCACCATCTAAAGACTTTTCATGGATAAACTGATGAACTAAGGAGTGATGTCACATGTTGACACTGTTTCTTACAAAACAATAAAAAGATACCAAAACAACAACAATATGGGATTTCACCTCCAGAAAGTAGAATAGAAATAAAATGAGCAGTGAAACATCATCGAGAGAGGAGTGATCAAAACACCTGATCAACTGAGGGTGACCTGTGCCTCACCTCAAATACCCCCCCCCCCCCCCCAAGCGATGACAGCAGTGTGAGTACCAGCAGTACCGATGCAGCGCTCAGCTTACCAAACGCCGTGGGAGACATCTCCTGCATGATGGCTCTGTACTCCAAATGATGACGACTCTGATTACTCGGACCTACACACAGACACACACACACAGAGGTTAATACAGAGGATGATACTCTCAGTGTTTCTGATACACACCTGCTGCTGCTAAGGGTGTTAGTTTTGTTATGAGTGACTCCCTGTGTGTGTGTGTGTGTGTGTGTGCGTGTGCATGTTTATCAGGTGACACAAGCTGCACACATGTGCTGCTTTGGTCCTGCAGTGTTCCTGACAAAGTTCCAGCATGTCAGTGGGTCAGTTTCAGAATGATCAGCTGCAGACAGCAGCTGTAGCAGCTAGCTGCTAATGCTAATGCTAGGTAAGCAGGTGGGTTCAGAGATGAGAACAGCTGTGATGAGTCCAGCTGTTGTGTCACTGCAGAAACTTTTATTCATTTATTTATTTTATTGAATCAGAATCTGTGTGTGGGTATTGGTGTGAGTTTGTGTGTCTAGGTGTGTGTGTGTGTGTGTGTGTGTGTGTGTGTAGGTTACCTGGTGCACAAGGGGAGGGGGGTTTGCTCAAGATGAGGGCGGCTCCAGCAGGGGAGGGGGGCTTGTTGTTGGTCGATGGGGCGGTTGTGAGGTCAGAGTGGGAGGAGTCGGAGTCGCGTTGCCGTGGTGACCGGGCACTCCAGTCATCCAGTCCACTGGAGGCTGCTGCCGTTGCTGAGCTGCAGGTGGCGCTGGCCTTACGGGGCTGAGAGCAAACAGACATTTACAATTACTTACAACAATTTAGTCCTGATAACACGTGTGCATATGTGTGTGCATGTGCATGTTGTTCACATGCTGCTGAATGAGCAGCTAATCAGCTGACTGCTAACTAGCATGCTAACATGCTAACAGCTGTTTGGCTACTCAGCAGGTCAAAGCATTTTCAGCTGGTCTACAAAGCATCACATCCTGTCTGATGATCCACACACACCAGGTGTCAGGTGTGTCACATGTGGCCCCACCCCCACCTGTCTGGCCTGCTTCTCCTGGTCCTGCAGCCACTGCAGGTAGGATTCTCGGGCCACCTGCTCCTCGATGGCCTCGTTGGTGGCCTCCCAGTCCGTCGCTCTCTTCTTGTCCTCCAACATCTGCTGCTCGATCCACGACTCCTCCGACGTCTTGATGGCGGACTTCATCAGAGACTGCTCAGCATACTGCAGGAGGAAACACAGTGTCAGAGGCTCACACTCCTCATTCTGTCCTGCCTGTGTTTGTCACAACGTACCCCTGGTTTGAAGGCAGGCAGGCCCAGCCCCACCCCGATCGTGGCCTTGTTGGGGTTCACCACAGAGTTGTAGTGGATGTTGCGGTGGTAGCTCACTCTGATTGGCTCATCGTTGTTCTGGTGGATGCCGTGGAACGTGTTGATTGGCTCTGTGGTAGAGGGAGGAGCGGGGTCAGGAGGATGTGATTGGCTGCAACAGGTCTGGAGGTCGGTACTGGTCAGACAGGCTCACCTGTGCTGTACTGGTACACCTCCACCGGTCTGTTGTACATCTCGGCCATGGCCTGCATCTCGATGTGGTTGCCATGGCAATTGTTTTTCCTCTTCCTGTTGATGTATGTGGTGAAGTCCTCTGTCACGTAGTTGGAGAAATAGTCCGCGTTCTTCATCTGGAGGGAAAACAGCGTTAATAGCAGAGACAGAACTCACCTGACAACAACTGGGACAGATGAGTTCAGGCGGGTGTGATGTCACAGTGACTCACCAGGTAATCCATACAGTGCTTCCTGACCACTTCATGCATGTCCTGGTCTCCATACACCTGGTCAGCTGAGACACACACAGAGTCTGGATTAGACTGACTTCATCATTCACATCATCACATGATGTGTACCTGTGCTTCATTCACACCTGAGGACCTGTTTGTTTGTGAACAGTTTGTTTGTAGTTTCAGATCGAAGTACTCAGACCTGTGCGTCAGTTAAAGTCCCACCGTGATGTCATTACAGTTTAAATCAGGTCATGTGACACGTCTGGAGGGGAACATCTGGAAAGGTAAATAGGACCTGACAAGACACCGTGTTACCTGAACAGGTGAGAAGTTGTGACAAGAAGTTCCACAGAAACAGCTGATGTAAAGAAACACACCTTGTGTTGTTGACAGTTTGTTTAAATAAAGTTTTCCCATCTCTGCATCTGACTGACCAGGAGGCTGCCGACCACAGCTCCTGCTTACTGGTTGTCATGGCATCTGGACACGTTTAGCACTGAACAGAAGCAGGTCAGGTGACACCAGCTGTCACAAACCTCAGTGTCTCGTCAGCAGCCTTCTTGAGACATGGCAACAGGACGCTGCAGCTCCTAACCAGCACACAACTTCCTGCTACATGCTGATTGGTCATTTTCACACTTGAGTTGTTGTAAACAAACCAGACAGCTGCTTCCCCTTGATTTCAGTTTTTATGCTAAGCTATGCTAAGCCAAGCTAGGCTAACTAGCTGCTGTCTGTAGCATCAGACTCAGAGTTTGATTCACCATTAAAATACACACACACACGCACGCACACACACACACACGCACGCACACACACACACACACACACACACAAACACTCTGTGGTATGCAAATGAGCTTCATGTTGGCTTGATTTCCAG
>WARS01000071.1:155000-317500 GCA_008933995.1 Datnioides undecimradiatus
ACACGCTCCATCCTCCTTCATCTTCTTAATGACAAAGCCTTTCTTCTCCCGCAGAGCTTTTTCGAACCAGTGCTCCTGCTGAATACACACATGCACACACACGCGTGCGCGCGCACACACACGCACACACACACACACAGTGTAAGAAGAGGAATTTCATTTCTGATGAGTCGGCGTTGTGGCTCTGCACAGGTGAGACGTGCAGGTGAGTTGACACAGGTGATGCAGCAGGAAGGTTCATCTGTTAATCTATGATCATCTCTAATTAATAATTAATAACATCAGGACAGAGAGTACTTTACTCACCTGTCAGTACTGTTTCGTTTGGGGGGAGGGGGCACAGACACAGAAATGATTCAGAGACCAATCGATCAATCAATCGATCAGCAGAGAGTGCAGGTTTCTGATCATCTCTGACATTAATCAGAAGATCAGAACTCAACAGTTTCACTGTTCTGTTTGTCTCCAGAACAACAGTTAATCAGCAAAAACAGACAAATGATCAATATTATTCATATAATCAGATTATTGATCTGCTGTGACTCAAAGCTGATCTGAAGGATGTGACATCTCACTGTTGGAAATGCAGAGACACTGATTGGACAGAGAAGATACAGAGTGGAGCATCCGACCTTGGAAACAATCTGTGTTCGAGCTCAGACACAAAAACAAGCTGCATTTTAATTAGTTCGTTATGGAATTAACATCAGCATGAGTGAGTGGGAGCTGCGTGATGCTGACATGATGTTGACATGAGGCTGATATGATGCTGACATGAAGCTGACATGTTTCTGAATTAATTTCAGATGCTGATCAGTTTCATTTCAGCTTCCTGTAAAAAAGGCCAAAATGATTAATATCTGCTGTCGTCATCAATAAGTGTATTAATAAGTTTCTCGCAGACTGGAGAGACTGACAACAGACAGCTGAGGGAGTTTTTACATTAAATACAGTTTTACAGTAATCAATCAATAATCAAACCACCCACTGATTTAATTTGAACTGGTGTTTGACGACTTTTCATCTGACAAAATAATTAATTACATCAATAATTTAGTCAGAGAAAAACTCTGAAGGGTTTTAACTGAAGCAACAACTCGTCTGTAACTGTCCCTCTGTGATCCTTTCAGTCTGCCTGATATCAGATCAGAGATGTCTGAACACATCACAGGGTCAGAACCGGTCTGAGCTCTGGACCAGTACAATCTCTGGTCCGGTCTGAGCTCTGGTCCGAGCTCTGGACTCGTCTGGGTTCTACAGTGTATAAAACAAAGCAGGACGCTGAACCTGAGGAACGTGTTCTCGCTGCTTGCTCAGTTTCTGTGACTCTAGACTCCCGTTTTTAGTTTAAAGCTGAACTGTCATCAGATTAAAGTCGATGGCTTCCCAGAATGCATTTCAGCTGATGCTTTCACTTCTTTTGCTCCTCACACGACTGTTTACCTGCAGGCAACGAACACCCACTCTCACGTGATTGGTCTATTTCACTTGGACAACAAGCAGAAACCAGAATGCTCCAATAACCCAATCTGGTCCATTCTCCTCAGATTCAGTGTTCATATACATGTGAATACATGTGCTGGCAGGTGGCGGTGACACACCTGTACATGGACACACCTGCAGGTCCATCCTGTCTCCACTGACCAAACCAACTTTTGTGTCTTTTTCTAACCCCCCTCCATGTTTCAGTGCTGGCTGCAGTCAGATCAACACTGCCAGTTAACTGGAGGATCAGTGCTGTTGCCATAGTTACCTATTTGCTCAAATGACCCGACGTTACATCCTTAAAGTATGTTCGAGAGTCACACACAGGTGTCATTGTTACACACCTGACAGCCATTCACAGAGCAGCATTTTCAAGGTAAAACGTTGTCTTCACTGTGAAACACGTTCATGGTTCAAAGGAATCATTTAAAAAACAATTTTATATATTTAATAAAAACATTCTGAGTTTGATTCAGAGACTAATTTATAAACCTGTTTGGATTTCGTGAATAAAGTTTACCCTTTTTACCTTTATAGGTAGAAAGAAGCTAAGCTAAGCTAAGCTAAGCTAACCATCAGGGCTTCACCGGTTACTGTTTAGCACACCTGTGTAGCCACGTTAGCGTTAGCATCGGCGCTAGCTCTGTGCTAATGCACTTGCTAACGTTAGCGTCCTACCTGCTCCACGGTAGCCGGGTCCATGGACTGCAGCCGGGCAGCGTTCTCGTACTCGTCCTCGCTGTTGTTCCCGGCTCCTTCCTCTGTATCCTGGCTGGACCCCACTCCTCCCGGCCCAGTCACCCCGGGCTGGCCTCCGCCGGCCAGAGCCGCCACCACCCCGCCGGAGCAGGTGCCTGCCTGCCGCCGTCTCTTGCTCAGCCCGGGCCCGGAGCAGCAGCTGCCCATGCCGCCGCCGCAGCCGACGACACCCGCCGACACGACGAGTTCCCCCCGGGACCCGGCCACCATTCCGCCACTGCTGTCCCGACCGTCGCCTGTCCCTACCGGCGACACGGAGCCGACGGGCGGCGGAGAGGCCTGCTGCGGCCGGGAACTCGCCTCGATGCTCCGCCTGTCGTCCCTCGCGGAGGGCGGAGCGGATTGGTAGGACCACGGCGGAGGTGAAGCTCTCGGTCGGGCTCCGGTCCGTCCTGCGTGTGGGTGCGGGTGCTGGTGCGGGTCGGAGCCGCTCCGACGGTCGCTGTCATCGGCGTGGTCCGAGACTCCGACCCCGGAGCTGGGCTTCTTCTTCGGGAGAATCGTCATGGTGTCTGTGTGAAGGAGGCAGGGAGGGGGTCAGAGGGTGACGAGTCCTCCGTTTCTGGATCAAATGCTGCAGTGTGTTCGCCCTCCGGCGCGGCCGCTCGGCTCCGGTCACCGGGATAAAGCGCTTAACGACACGAAACCGACGACGGAAGCAACAACTCGGCTCCTTTTCGACGGTTTAGTTGAACAAAAACAAAAAGCGTCTCCTCTTCCCGTTCTCCAGCCCGTCCAGTCCACAAAACATCAACACAATCTGACGGAGCGCAATGACGTCACTTCCTGGTTGCGACGGCGTGTCGAACGTCATCCCGCTAATCAGGACCTTTCTCCCTTATTCGCATTATAATGACTCGTTTCTGCTTGTCTTCGCTCTGTTGCTGTTATAAACAATAAACAAACTGTTTTATTTATTTACTGATGTTTGATGTTTACTCTCATTTCATCGACTTATTTATCTTTATATTTTATTTATAAATACGCCATCAACTCTCATGTGTCCGCCCTGTCAGCTATGTCTTTATTATTTAGAGAATGAATTTATTCATAATTTTAGAATATTCTCTCTTTTTGTATCTGCTCATACCACAGCAGGCTGATTCAGGATGATAGGAAACTGTGTTATCTGTTGGAGAGATATAATAATATTCATAAACAACAAACAAGTTTCAGACTTTTAAGCACTGAACACACAACAACAACAAAGACCTTCTTTTTCTCTGAAAGACAAGCTGGACACACACTCACACACACATACTCTCTGACTACATGGACACACACACACACACACACTCTGACTACATGGACACACACACACACACACACACACACACACACACACACTGAATACATGGACACTTTGTAGCAGCATCAACTGCAGTTGATGTCATATAGTTGCTGTTAGCTGTAGCATGTTAGCATCTGTCTGTGGGAGGAGCTGCTGGCGCCACGTCATGACGCTCTGCACCAAGCTGTGACACATGCTGACATCATGACACCACCTGTGCAGTGTTAGTGTAACCTGACATGGACTCGTCCAGTTCTCTGAACTTGCATTCCTATCTCCTACAGCAAGGAGACACCGGAACATCCTTTAGCAGGGAGATAATGCCCACAATTCCCTGATGCAGAAACAGAAACATTCAACACCGACCCTCACTGTGACGCCAGTGTTGTTTATTGTTTGTTTACGTCCTGAATTGTTTATTTCATTTGTTTCTCTCCTTCAGTTGTTATCATCTCCTTTCATCCTTCCTCTGATGTTTCCTAAAACCGTGCACTTCCTGTTGTCAGTGACTGCTTCATTAGTGTGTTTATTAATAAATTCTGATCGCCTGATTGATCCATGCAGCACGCCGTCTTCTCCCCATCAATTTTCCTCCACGTGTTTCCTCGGCCTCAGGAAGTGTTCATGGACTCTGTGTCTGCAGGGACACTACTAGCACGCTCTGTGAGCAGGACCGCAGCAGCGCCAGAAGGCCTAAGCTGTGATTTCAACCAATCAGCAGCTCTCATGAGGATCAATGAGTCCAGGTCACCTGTGTAACCGCTCCACCTCCCTCCACCTGAGAGCCTGTCAGACAAAAAGCAGGACAACATCAACAAACACATATGTGCTGCTTTAATCCCTCAGTGTTGACTGAAGGAGACTCACAGAGAAATTTTAGATATGAGGCTAAATTCTTATTGATTAATCTTAACGAGGTTCAGTGAAGTTTGATCCACAGAGAATACGAATATATTAATAAACATGTTAATGGAAATATTGATATTAATCATGTTCAGACTCTGTTTTCTATAAGAATGAAGCAGAAACAGTTTCAGTGGAAACTATTTTTATTATAAACATGAGTTAGTGAGACTGTGCAGCGACGTGTTTCTATTACCACACACACGCATGCATGCACGCAAACACACCTGCATAAACACACACACGCACATTTTTAAATAGAATAGAATAGAAGTACTTTATTAATCCCCTGAGGGAAATTTGGTGAAAACCTGCACCGCCTGAACAGGGACTTGAACGCTGGACCCTCAGATTAATCCTCTGATGCTCTACTGACTGAGCTATCCAGGCTCTTAATCACAGTTAGTGCTCAGTGTAGAGTAATAATAATAATACTAATAATATTTTCAAATATAGAGCAACACACTTTATAGAAAATACCCTGCATGTGACTGTCAGTCAGCTGTGTCATGTGACTGTCAGTCAGCTGTGTCATGTGACTGTTTGCCCATCAAACTGAAGGTTCAGGCCGCTGATCACTGATCAAACTGATCAATAACCATCGTCTGCAGCGTGGGTGCATCAGCAGCCGGTTCAGATCAGACAGACGGACTCAGTCGGAGTGTGACAGAACACAGGGAACCAGAGAACATCATGAGAACAGCTTTAACAGAACAGGTGTGTTTATTTACACTTTCAATGCCCGAGTCACAGGAAGCTCCTGAAGGGTTTGCTTCACACACAGTCTAAGGGATATTTGGATAAAAGTCTGAACAACAAACCTGCAAACTGATCGATCAGACACCAGACACCACCTGCCAATTACCAGAGATCAGTTACCGGAGAGCTGATATCGGTTGTCAGCATCTCAGACTCTGCAGTGAATGTTCATAAAATCCAGTGTTTCTGATTAAATCAACACACACTTCGTTAACAGAAAGAGATGACCTGCTGGATTGATTGTTGGTTAATCAATTATTTTCCAGGTTAATCAATATTTGATTGATTAATGAGAACAGAGAAGTCTCAGTTCGTCTGATCAGTCTGCATGTGCTACACAGACAAAACAGTCCGAAACATGAGTGCAAAGGCATACAGCACCACCTCCGCCTGCACCACCCGCCTCCACCTGCACCACCACCCTCCTCCTCCTGCACCACCTGCCTGCACCTCCACCTGCAGCTCCAGACCCGGGTCCTCCTCCACTTGGTTTCAGGGTATGAAACACTGGGGCTCTGCTGGTCTCTGTCAGTGTTCATGAACCGGCTGTCGACAAAGTTTTCACGTGGACGAAACTGACTGGTGACTGAGCTGTCACCACAACGACGACTGTGTCCAATCCAGAAGCAGAACCGACAGGATCAAAGGATGTGATAAAGGTGGAGAGAGACGACCTGAGGGTCGATCCCAGTTTACAGAGGAAACTGGACCAGACCAGGAACTGGACCAGACCAGGAACTGAAAACCCTGGTAATCTCTGAAAAGTGCAGAAACTCTTCCATCTGAGGCGATGGCTCGATGTGTTTGTGTTCACAGATAAAGGTTTGTTTCTGCAGATTCACTGAGAAACACCTCAGTTTCATAAAAGTTGGTACTTCCTGATAACAGTTTGTGTATATTAAAATATAGTGTGTGCACGTGTGTGTGTGTGCGTGTGTGTGTGTGTGTGTGAACTGCATACATGAGTAAAGGATCATTACGTGCTTCTACAGTGAAACGTCGCTGCCTGTACTTAGTGTTAGTGCTTCATTCAAGTTCATCAGGTGAACTGATTCACACCAGTCTGAAGGACGGCAGCTCGTCAGCTGACGGTCCAGTGACGGCCCGCGAACCACAGACTGAGTCACTGAGTGAAGTCATCAGTGGAGGACGTCCTGTTCTTTCATGTTTCAGCTCATTGGTCAAAAATCACAAACATCTGGGAGAAACATCAACGTTGCGTTCAAGATCCTTCAGAGCGTGTCTGTTATTTTGTCCGCTCTGATGCATTTAATGAGCTGAAACCTGAAACCAGCAGACCGTCACTTCCTGTCCTTGTCTCAGCAGCAGATTTGTGTCTTTTACCCCTCTGCTGTGTCTGTCAGGATCATCGTTGGGTCATGTGACACCACCCCACACCCATCTACCACATGTAAGTCTTTGTGGTGTCAATCTGACTCCCCCCGGCCTCCCCCTCCCTCCCCCTTGCCTCCCGCTCCTCCTCCTCCTTGTCGTCCTTGTCCTTCTCAGCCTCGCTCTCCCACAGTGTGATGAGCGGAGGGTACAGCTCGTTCAGGGGGATGGATGTGGCATGTTGGATGTACTTCTTCAGCGAATGTCCGCAGGACTTGTGCTGCTGCACGCGGCGCCCCATGTAGACTACGAGCAGTGCCATAATGGACAGAGCGAACATGGAGCCCATGACGGCCGCCAGCGCTACGCTGCTGCGCCGAGACGCCACCATCTCCACTGAGAACCCCGCCTCCTTCGTGGTGACGTTCAGACAGGAGGTGTGCATGGGAGAGGAGGGGGAGGAGGGAGAGGGGGAGGAGCTAGGGGAGGAAGACGGGGAGATGGGGGAGGTGGGAGAGGAGGCGACGGTGAGGCAGACATGGTACTCTGTGGCAGGAAGGAGGTGAGTCAGGTTGTATTCCTGAACATCGACTGGCACCTGAGGGGGGGGGGGGGGGGGAGGAGAGAGTTCGATATGAGTCAGTCTGAGCTGAAGTCATGACATCACAAACCAGCTCAACTGCAGTTCCTGAACCCCCGCAGACACTCCGCTGACACCAGAACACAGCACAGGATGGTGTAGTGAGGGTGGAGGTGCTCACCTTGGCGGTGTAGCTGATCTGAGGGTTGTCGATGTGCACAGTGGCACTGATCCAGCGCGGCAGAGGGAGGGGGGTATCCGCCTGGTTCTGACCCACAGATGAAGGTCCTCCGCTGGGATACAACCTCCACTCCAACACCACCGACTGGGCGTGGACCACCTGCACAGGTATCATCATATTATATTGATATGATATTGATATGTAGATGATATAGATATTATATTATATTAGAATATATATTTATATTATAATATTAGAATAGAATTTAGTAGATTAGATTTATTACCTTTGCCAGCACCACCAGAGAGGTTGCAGTGTTCGACGCTGCTCCCCAGCCATACAGCTGCTCCCTATGCTGGGGTCAGCTCTAATGTCTCCCCACCTGACCTCCAGCCCAGAGAGACCCCCGAGAGGGTCCATAAACACTGAGATGCTCTTGTGTCTGTTCATTCATGTTCCATACACACAGGTGTACACACCTGAGACACGGGGGGTTAGATCAGCTGACCTCTGTGTTACTATTGAAGGTTGGTGTGTCTCACCTACAGCCTCTTCTGCTGAACCCCACCCAACTCGTCCTTACACCTGGATTACTGTGGGTGCATGGACTCACCTGCATCTGACAGCTCAGCGTGTTCGATCACCAGCGCTCCGGGTTCGAGACGGTACCTCTTCTTCCTGTTTGGGCCACGCCCCTCTTCCGATATGATTGGTGCAGCCATTGCCTCCGAGCTCACCTGACCAGGAAGTAAGACAGAGAAGGCATGTGTAAGTTTACAGGTCACCTGCACACATACGCACAAACACATGCACACACACCTTGTCTCCAGTGGGCGTCACCCAGTAGAACTGGGGGGCGGCCCAAGGCCAGCCCAGCACTCCAGTGCGGCTGGCTGCCCGGGCGCTGACGCAATGGCAGGCGGGAAGGCTTGAGGGAGAAGGGAGGCAGGCAGTTGCTGGTCCCGCCTCTGCCCTGCCTCCCATCCGGACCGGCCACTACCTCGCAGTGCCCCACCAATCAGGTGCAGCGGGAGAGCAGAGGTGCGTCGGAGGACTCCAGCATCTTGAGATGTGATTGGTTGCCAAGGTGAGGCCCCCAGGAGGAGAGACAGTCACATCGCAGAGGGTTGGAGTGGAGAGACACCTCCTCCAGGGACGGGAGGGAGGAGAGGAGGTCTCCAGAGAGGAGGCTGAGCTGGTTACTCTGGAGGAGGAGAGTCCCGTGAGGAGGACAGGTCACCGTGGGGGGAGGAGAGTAGAGGAGGGAAGGAAACAAGGATAGGGAGGCAAGGAGAAGTATGGTGAGCAGAGGAAACAAGAGGAGAAGAAGAAGGAGGAAAGGAAGGAAACAAAAGAAAGAGATCAAATGTGATCTTGACAGACAGAGGTACAGACAGAGAGACAGGCAGACAGAGAGAGACAGACAGTCAGAGACAGACAAAGAGACAGGCAGGCAGAGAGACAGAGAGAGAGACAGACAGGCAGAGAGACAGACAGCGAGACAGGCAGGCAGGCAGGCAGGCAGAGAGAGAGAGAGAGACCGGCAGAGAGACAGACAGACAGGCAGAGAGACAGGCACCTGAAGGCCTGCGGGTCGTGGCGTATGACAGTCGTGGCTGCTGCAGAGCTCCAGTTTTATGTGATTTCTGGAAGGTTGTGAAAGCTGCTCGTTCATTCATCAACAGCCCCTCCATGTTGTTCAGACTGAGCCAGAGATGACATCATCATCATCATCATCATCATTATTATTGATGCTGTTCAGTCACAGCAGGTGGCGCTTGTTCCTTTCAGGTGGGCTCTGCAGGTGTGTTCTCACGCCACCTGAGCCCTCCCAGGTGCTGAAAGGTTCCCAAGTCTCCCTGCTGGACTCGGCTGATTGGGTTCCTGTTCAGATCCAGGAACTTGAGGTTAGGGAGCACGCTCAGAGCGTCCCGGGGGACAGACCTGCCAGAGAACACAGTCACATCAGCGAAGGTCAGTGGGTTGAACTGGATTAGATGACGAGCTCAGACTCACCTGAGCCGGTTGTCGTAGAAGGACAGACTCTCCAGGTAGTCAAGGCCGAGGAAGGCGGCAGCGGGGACGGACGCCAGCCCCATCCCCTGGCCAGCACCAGGCTGGGAGGCGGACAAAGGCAGGAAGTTCTTCCTCCAGACCCAGGATGGGGTTCTCCCCTATCATCAGGGATTCCAGCTGGCGGCAGGACTCCCAACCAGCGACTGTCAATGGCCACCAGTCGGTTGGAGTTCAAATGAAGCCTGCAAGACCAAGACCCAATTATTTAATGATCTCCACTATCCATTATAAGTCAGGAGGAGGAGGTTCTATGGTCCTGTAGGATGGTTCCCACGTGTCCCGCCAGAGGGATCTGAAGAGAAGCAGCAGAAGAAGAAGTTACCGCAGCAGGTTGGTGAGTCCAGCAAAGGCTTTGGGTCCAATGGAGGAGATGCGGTTGTGGTTGATGTAGAGCTCCTCCAGGCTGGACAGGTTCCTCAGACTGAAGTCTTCCAGCTCCTCAATGTGGTTCTCCTCCAGGTACAGAGTTACCAAGTGGTTTAGAGAGGACAGGCCCGTGGAGCTCACCTGGGCACAGAGATGTACGTTGCTTTAGATAAAAGCATCTGCCAAATGAGATTGTAGAATTGTCGAGACCAGAGAACCTGACACACCTGAACCCTGTCAGAGCGTACTGAGTGCTGGGATGAAACTCTCCTGTCAGACCAAACTGAGGGCTTAGTTGTATGCATTTTGATGAAACTTTAGCAGCTTTTGAATATCACCCATGATGATGTGAGCGCTGTTTAATCAGCTGCAGTCAATGGGCTACACGTTGTCACATGATTCACTGTTCAACAGACAGAACCTGGTGTTACCTGTGTGAAGTGGTTCTGTGACAGGTCGAGCTCCGTCAGGTTGGTCAGACTCTGCAGTTCAGAGGTGATGGAGGAGATGTTGTTGCTCTGCAGCAGCAGCAGCTGAAACACACAACACCTGGAAATCACTGCACCATCCCACTGTTGCTCAGGTGACCTCAGAGATCTATGATTTATGTTAGCACAGCAGCTAACATCATCAGAATTCAACATCACTGCAGCTAGCATCAGTTAGCATTTGAAGTAACACTCTAGTCAGTCTGGCTGCAGACTAAATGTTAGCAAGAGAGATCATATTTCTCCAGTTTTAGCTTCTCTTCATTGGTTCCCTGGTTCATTGGTTCTTATCTACAAGGCCCTTAATGGCCGACCTCCACTGTAGATCAATGAGATGCTAACTCCTTATTACCCCAACAGATCACTTCTGCCCAGAGTGTGGCTTGCTTGTGCTTCCTAGAGAGTTGCCAAAAGTAGAATGGGAGGCCGAGCCTTTAGCCTTGTACCCCAGGAACCAGGTGCCAGTTTGGGTTCAGGGAGCAGACACCATCTCTACAGGGGAGTGGCGGAGTGGTGGTCATGGATAAAGTGGCGGGGAGTCTGGCCAACCTAGAGGTGTTCAAGACGCCGTTCATATCCAGGCTAGACCAGATCAGGAGGTCAGCACAGAAGACGGAGAGGAAGAAACCTCGATCATGATCGCGACTGTGAGATCTGTATCATCTGGCCACCACTTTGTCCTTGAGCAAGGCCCTTCAACCCCCCTACTAGTTGCTCCCTGGCGCCCAACAAAAAAAAAAAAAAGTGGCTGCCTGGTCGTTGTGCATGTGTGTGGTGTGTGAGTTGCACAAGGTTAAAAATGCAGAAGTAAAATTTCCAATTGTGATGGTGGGGTGGATCTTCTCCTTAGACAATAAAGTGAATCTTTCTTTCTAATCTTCTTTCTTCTTCTTTTTAAAGGGAAGCTGGTAAAAACCTTCCTGTCTGACAAAGCTCACAGCTCTAGTTATGGTTCTAGTTATCATGATAACTAAACCCATAGTTAGTCACAGTTACTCCTTAATGCCACCCCTCAGTTATGCTGCTAGAGGCCTCGGCTGCTGCGGGACGTCCCATGATGGTCTCCACACTCCTCCTCCTCTCTCTCTCCTCAGACCCATCCTCTCTGTAAACCATGTCTACATGTCATTAACTCTGTGTCCTCTCTCCCCTAGTGCTGTGCTTGTTTCTCTCTGGTCTCTCTCTGTACCCTCTCTACAGATACTCAGGGTCTGGAGCTGAAACATCTGATCTGTGGCTCCACCCGACCTGCCCCGTGTCCTCTGCTGCCATTTATTATCATTATTGTATTATTATCATTATTGTCCTGCTAACAGCAGCCATAATTAGGACTCTGCTGTTCTACTCATTCTGTCAGTCTCTCTCTCTCTCTCTCTCTCTCTCTCTCTCTCTCTCTCTCTCTCTCTCCAGCCGGTCAGGGCAGATCCAGGATCAGTCCCAGGTGTCTCTCCTGCCTCTGTCTCCAGGTGTTTGCTGGTGGTGGAGCTGCTGGGTGTGATTAACAGTAATGAGTGTGGTCTCTGCTCTGACTGACTGACTGAAAGAGCCCTGAGATGATGAGATGACTTGTGTTGTGAATTGGTGTGTTATAAATAAAGTTGAACTGAATTGAATTGAATTAATGGTGAGTTAACCACAGATGTAGTGTGACACATCATCCTAATGAGCGTCCTAACGAGCGCCACCTGTGTGTCAGACGAGATGTTGGCTGGGACTCTCTGCAGGTGGAGCTCATTGCAGTCGACCGTCCTGGCCTGGTGGTACACCGACTGGGGCGTGTACCAGGGCCTCGTCTCACACACACACTGCAGAGGACACACGGTGCCACCTACGGGACAAAACACACATCTCTAAACACACATTTACCTTCACAAGCTGGCTGTCGTGTGTCTACACACCTGCTCTTTACCTGGACTGGCCCCACCAACTCTGGCACTTTCTGATGATGTCACCAGGGAGAGGAGGAGAACACAAAGGACAGTAAATCCCATGATGCACTGGTGACAGAGCAGAGAGGGTGTGCTGGTTGAATTGTAGCGACGGCTTCGTCCTGAGATGAGAGAGAGGAAGTGATGTCATTAACCTTGAGTTTAGTCATCGGTTTTTAATCCTCCATATCCCATGATTCAGCAGGTGTTCTACGGTGGCTGGGATGTATCAAATATTGAAGGAGCCGTTCAACTTTTGTTGAGTGATGTTGTTGTTTCAGTACGTTTCTGTTGTTGTTTTGACTTGTGATGCAGTGACTTTGCTTTTATTTGTGTTTATCTGTTCATTTATTTATTGCTCTCTGAGCAGCAGGCGCGTGTCCTGGCATGTCCTTAGCTTAGCATTTAGCATGTTTCCCAAAGTGTTGATGACAGAGGGAACACATCCGTCTGGAATTATTATTATTATTTATCAGATTTACAGCTCTTTAGCAGTGACTGTGTCAAACTCAACACACACAGCAACAGTGAGCAGACAGAGAGTCTCTGTGCAGCATCAAGCAGGGCTGGAAACGGGGACACCTTGCCTCTGGTGCCATGGCAACCAGCCGAGGAGGGAGCAATGTCGGAGCTGGTCTGTGATTGGCCGAGCCAGTTCTCAGGTGTGTTTATGGCACAGATCAGACCTGCAGGTGTGAAGATTATTTATAAAGAAAAGATTCAAGTGTCACTTCAGATTCATTCTTTGTTCCAGTCTCCGCTGCTGCGGTACTTAACAGGTTCTGCGTCTCAGCCTGTTTCTGATGATCCAGTGTCGTAATGTCAGTGGTCATCAGGCGCAGCAGCTGCAGGACAAGTGTGCACGTGTCCCACAGTGCACATGATATCACACACAAACAACAGAGACACAGCTTCACCCAAAGCATCATGGGAGTTGAAGTCACAGGAAGCATCACTTCGTGTTGGACTCATGAGCTGTTCAACAATTAAATGAGATCACAGTCAAAGAGCTGAGTCATCATATCTGCTGTAAATCAATCAGCTGATCAGCTACAGAGTCAGTCTGTGTTTACCATCATGCCCTGCAGAGCAGCTGCAGACTGTGATGTTTGCCGTCAGCGTTCTGCAGCGACCTTGTTAACAAACGTTTGGTGTTCGTTAGAGCAGCTCAGGCTTGTTAATGTGAGACTGTGGACACCGCAGAGACAGAAGCAGGACGAGGAGTCATCACATTGTCTCAGCAGCAGTTTTCCCGATGGAGACCGAATGCAGCGCAGATCAAACATCTGAACCTCCTCCTCCTCCTGCATCTCCTCCTTCCTCATGTTAACAACAGACCAAAGGAGGTTTAACTGTGCTCCAACATCTGAACACCCCCCCCGTTGCTGCTGAGCAGATGGAATATTGATGAGGTGACATTAAATATTTAACGAGCTGTGAAAGCTTCATTAAGGGTCCTGCTGGAGAAGCTGTGATTGGAGGACAGCAGGAGACACTGGTTAACTAACTTTAAGCGGCCACACACACACACACACACACACACACACACACACCACAGGAGGCAGTTTCATGCACGTTTGTTTCTAAATTAAGATTATACAGATTTCAAAATAAAATGAACTGCTGGAATTTTCAAAGTAAAAGCACAAAAACAACATTTACATCAGTTTGGATCATGTGACTGTCGGATCGTAGAGGAACAGTGAGTCACATGGTTCCTGTGTCAGTGTTTGATTTGATTTGATCTGTCAGTGAACGCACCACTGACACTTGACCAAACCATATTAAATATGATGACATGAAGCCTCTGACTGTGACTGTGACTGTGTTTATTTACAGGAACATTGATAACCTCAGTCATAAACAACACAATCAATAACCAACAAAACAGGTCTGAGGCAGAGAGCAGGAGGGGTACAGGACCAGGAGAGGAGCAGGAGGTGAAGGAGCAGTGATCATGTGAGGCCAAGAGTTTGTTACCGTGGAAACGTGAATACTGAAATGGCTCCAAGAAGAAACTCAGTGACCCACTTTATCAAAGTCTGACAGGACTTTACACAAGAGGAAGGGAGGAGGAGAGGAGGAGAGGAGAGGAGAGGAGAAGAGGAGGCAGAGCTGACTGCGAGCTCCTGAAAGCACCGGGAGCAACAGAACTGCTGGTCTGAAACTCAACTGGTTCAGAACTAAGCTGCTGCTGTTGTTGTTGTTGTTGTTGTTGTTATTGTTGTTGTTGTTGTTTTGTCTGTGGAGCTGTGGTTGACAAAGCCTGGCTAGCTGTTTCCAGTCTTTGTACTAAGCTAGATTCTGAAATGTCCAACTGTTCCTGAATGCAGCGTCACGTGACCTCGTGTTTTTTGTGATAAACAGTAAAAACAGAATGATCTGATTTAACGGAGTTTCCTGTCCTTTGTGTTCAGGTATTGATTAGACCTGAAACTGATAAGAGCTGATCACTGATCAATAAACTCCTTAATGATTAAACAAACTTTGAGCTGTTTGCCTGTAATGACAGCGGTGACGTCGCACCTCCTGCTGAGATCAACTTATTAAATAAAACGGGTGAGACGTTCAGGGACCGTCGGAAGCGCCTACAGTAACGTTGAAACATCCCGACAACGTTCCTGCAGATTCTGACAAACAAACAACCGCCTTCCCGAGGTGCACCGCGCTCGCGTCAACGTGTGTGTGTCTGTGTGTGTGCTGGACGACAGACGCCCATGTTCTCACCTTGCTCCTCCGCCTGCAGCTCCGCCGCTCCGAGCCGAGCCGGCCGGGGTCTGGTACTGTCCAGTAGAGATACACACTCCGGTACAGTCTGGTAGAGTCCGGTAGAGGCGGGTGGGTCTCTGGTCTTTTGATGATCCAGATGAGGCGAACTGAGTCCGAGTGCCGCTTTTATCTGAAGCATCCCTCCCTCTGCCTCTCTCTCGTTCTCTGTCAGGTCCGCAGCAGCTGACTCTGGATCAGCCAATGGGATTTATAGGCCACTGGGTGATGGCCCAATCAGAGATCGGATGCTGCACAGAGGTGATCGGGGGGGGGGGCTGCTATGACGTAATGCTCCAGATTCTCCCAGTGATTCTCTCTTTGTCTGTCTGTCTCTCTTGCTGCCTGTCTCTCTCTCTTTCTGTCATTTTTTAGACTGTGTTTTAAAAATAAAAATACAGGTAATGGGATTACTTCAAGTACTTGATTACTCTGTTGACATCTTCAGTAATTTAACTCATTCTTATTATTGAAGTTAATTAACCAGCATCATTAACTGTCTCATCATCTCCATAAATCAGTTATATTGATCCGTATCAATAACCATTCACCTAGTTCAACATGAGTTGTGATTGGTTGAAAGCAGTAATGATGTCATCTTTAATATGAGTTGGAATTGATCAGTCTGTGTGTGTGTGTGTGTGTGCTTGATGGATGGGACAGCTGCACTACAGCAAGAGAAGAAGAAACATGAGATGCCTGGTGACATCATCAGTGATGGCACACTGATCCAGGAACTCTGAGTCAGTGTTACATGACGAGGACAGAGACGAGGAAGACCACGCTGGAGTGAGGAAGGTAATGATGATGATGTCAACAGGCTGTTTATTATAAACATGTTTCATGTCTGGATGTTTTGTTTACATCATTAGGCCTGTTTGCAGCTGTTATTAGCTGTTCTGACTTCCTGTTGGTTGTGTTTCTTTGCTAAAATCAATTCAAAGTTTGACAGAAACAAATCAATCATGTTGTAAACACACCGTTACCATGACAACAGCCAGGTGACAGCTGATCACAGAGATGTTTGTCTGACTTGTCACTTTCTGTCCACTCAGCCCAGATTCTCCCACAATGCAATGCTGCTGTCCTGCCCACCTGCTTCATCTGTGTGTGTGTCTCATTGTGGACTCCTGCCAAGTGAAAACAATCCTGCTGCCTCTGAAATCCAGCTTAGTTCGGATTAAACACTGAACTGAACATTAATTCCTAACATTTGTGTGTGTGCGTGTGTGTTGGGGTGGGGTGGGGGGCAGTGACATCACAATCAATAAAACTTTGCATTGTGGGATAATTCGAGCTCTCCCACGATCCCTGAACTACACACCAGCTGCCCCTTCCTGCAAACATCAGCTGACCAATCACAGCTGAGCAGGTGATGACGTCATGTTTTTCTGTTCGAGCTGCAGCAAAAACACAGATGAATACATATAAACAAATCTGCAAATAAACAAAGTACTCGAGTATTTCCCTTAAATACAACTGTGTACTTGTAATCTATTACATTTCAGCAGGTAACGTTACCTGACAGGTGCTGAATCTGATCTAATGGTTGTCACGGAGACGATGATTAATATTCAGATTTTAGATGAATCATGAAAACGGGAGCGTCGTGTCGATATGACCAATGAACTGATGATCAGCTGCTTCCTGTCACCTGACCGTTTCCAGCTGCTGGACACGTCACAGTCATACTGTTGTGCGTGCATGGTCGTCATGGAAACACTCTCCTGGCTGTGTCATTGATCAGATATCAGAACAAACGGATAAATAAAAACAAACAGGGATACACGTCAGTATCTGCGCCCCTGAGCTCCTCCTGACGATCAGGCTGAACATTAATTATCATAACGAGATGTTTTCATGTTCAACCTCAGCGATCACCCATTTCACCTCCACAGGATCTATTGATTATTGATCGTTAGAAAGCGAATTACCTGTGATCAGTGAGTGAACATGTAACATGAATCAAAGATGAGACGGACTGTCAGAACAAAATAGTTTTATTACCATCCTCCAACAGAGTGTGTGTGTGTGTTTCAGAGTGTTTCAGAGTGTGTGTGTGTGTGTGTTTCAGAGTGTGTTTCAGAGTGTTTCAGTGTGTGTGTTTCAGAGTGTTTCAGTGTGTGTGTGTTAGAAAACGAGGAACTCCTCCATTACACCAATATTAACTTGGTTTTGTCCATAAAAATAACTTTTTTCTTTCAGGTTCTCCAAGAAACGACGTTAGAACTCTGTCTCAGAAAAATAAAACCAGGCCCCGCCCCTTTACATCAATAAACTCCTCGGCCAATCACAGCAGAGGAGGGGCGTGGCCTGCACAGATCTGACAGCAAGGACACAAACATGAGATTATATTCAGATTTCATTTACACGTTAACGAGCTGATAGAAAACATGTTACAATTACAAGATACAACGTCTTCATCCGCAGCTTCCTGTCTGATGTCATCAGGCCGCAAAGGATCATGGGACACACACAAAGACTCCCTGTAAGTTAGCGCAGTGACGCCACAGAGCTGCTGACAAAAGTGTGTGGACAGTGTGTCGTCTGTTTGTTACCGTGAACAAAAAACAAACATTTTGTGTTTTTTAAATATTTCATCATTAAACATTTGTTTACTAAGTTTGTTTGTTTGAATAATGATGCTGTGTGTAAAGGACAAGGAGGCACAAATCACAACAAACAATATCAAATATGAAATATTGACCTGACTGAATCAGAAGAAAACGCTCTAATGTGGTTGATGATTGATCAGGATCAATACATCTGATCATTTGATAACTTCTGTCCACAAACTTTTGGCCATCTGACTTCAGTACACAACTCCCAGAAAGCACTACAGCAAGGATCGGCCAATCAGGCTCTGAAGGTGGCGACACTGGATGGAGTTGTCTCCATGGCAACAGCAGCATCGTTGGATCAGACAGGAAGCTCCGGCGGGAACAGAAACTTCAGAGAAACAAAGTCGAGAAGCAATGCAACAGCCGACGACAGCAGGTCATGTGACCCAGCGCAACGCTGAAAATAGGGTGCCTGCAGGTCGACGCCACGTGTTCCACGTCGATCAGAGTATTGATCATCAGACATGTTAATAACTTTAAAACACCGATCATTTCATTCTAATCAATGATCAATAAATCCTCAGATTCAGGAAACAATCGACTTTCATATTGTTTGTAACCTATTCGATAAAGTAACTAATCCACTGAGTATTTCACATGTTGGATTACTGAAAAATACATTTACTGCATCACAATATAAATCGATATCAGAAATCAATCCCTAATCAATATATTGATAAGGTTTATAAAAACACATCTACAGATCAGCTTTACATCACCATTACCCATGATTCCACTGGTCAGTTACAGTGGTGGTGAGAGTCAGTAATGAGAGTCTGGACATTACCCAGAATGCAATGCGGTTACTGATCAATAGAAACACATTCTTTTTGTTCTGCTGGTGAGAGAAACGTTACGGTGACGACGCAACTTCGCAGGAAATGGCTTTTTTCATCATCATGCTCTGAGCGATGAAGATAAACGATGCAGAGACTTTAAGGCTTCATCGCTTCGAACGTCCCACACGATAAAAACACGTCGTAAAAAAATAAAGTCATGCTGCGAGAGAACAGTCTGCTGCCTTCACGGCACAGCTGAGGCTGGGAAATCACAGCGCCAGGGGCTGAGCTGAGGCTGAACCGACAGGTCAGTCAACACGTCCACACACTGTGACACACAGCTGGCACCTGGACCCAGGTCCGACCTGGACCCGGGGTCTGATCTGTGTCTAAGTGCAGAACTTTAAATCCACAGCTGGAGTTTCTGATTTGATCAGCGACACTGATCAGTCAGATTAATCAATAACAGAACTGATCGTCAGCTGCACTGGCTCCAAAAGGGAGAATCTGGGAGAGTGTGACTTCCTGTTTGTTACAGCAGGAGGAAGTTGTTTACAGTCTGTGGATGTGTTGCTCAGTTTCACTGAATGAAAGTTCACCCAGCTCCTGGTGTGTGTGTGTGTGTGTGTGTGTGTGTGTGTGTGTGTGTGTGTGTGTGTGCGAAGCATAGAAACACATCGACAGCGACATCACAAGGAGCTTCAGCTCTGCAGCAACAATAACAGCAACAACAGCAACAACCTGCAGGTCGGCAACAGTCGAGGGAGTCAGGTTACCGTGGCAACCACAGAGCTCAGCTAGCATCAGGGACAACAACAACAGTCTTCGTATTAGAACCATAATGAGTCAGTCTGAGTTTCACTTTGAGTTTTTAAGGAAAATACAAACTTTAAACTTTAGTTTATAAAAACTGCAGCTGCTGCAACAAATGAGCCGTTGCCTCGACGATGGACGCAGCAGTGACGAGTCTCCACAGACGGAGCTTCGCCGCAGGTTAGCAACATGAATCCGAGGCTCAGCGTGAAGCGGCTGCAGGCGGGAATGGACAATGACAATCATCAGTAAAACAAACTCACGTGTCCACGACTGAAGGAATGTGACCAATCAGCTTGCAGGAAACAAACAGAAGCAGCATCCTCCTCTCTGATTGGTCTGTTCACAACCACGCTGGGAAATTCAGTCCAACAACAGGCCAATGTCAGCCAATAGGATCAGAGAAAACAGCCTCAGCAGCTGTGAGTGGATCTGGGAGTGATGCAGGACGGTCGAGAGAAGAAACAGGAATAAATAACCACTTTGTTAAAAAAACAGGCGACAAAGCAAAACGAGAAAATCCTCAGCATTAGAGTCGGATGCTGATCGAACGCTGATCGAACTCGCTGCCGCTCACTGTAGAAACGTCTGCCCCAACAGGTAACAGCGTGAGCGGCCTCAGCTCTCCAATCAGTCTGACTGGCTGTAAATGGACGTCCTGCAGGTTTCCACGAGTCTGCGCTGGGTCCAGTTCTGAATCTGGTCTCTTCACTGACCAACAGTTAAAAAGTCTCAGCCCTCAGAAGATTCAGGTCAGGAGGCATTCAGGGTCCCTCTGGAATTTGCAGCGTTCTCCAGACTGGGACATTTGTCTGGATGTAAACCATCAAAACACCAGTTTCACCAGTTGGTGTCCACAGAAACCACCTGGTTCCTGGTCTCAGTGGAGGTGTCAGTCCAGGTCCAGGTCTCCTGCCACGCTGCAGGAAGTGAAGCGTGTGTGGTGGCGGCGTGGCGAGCTCAGGGTTTCTGGGGTCCGGGGGAAAGAACGACAGGTGTGGACAGACCATCAACGCTCAGAGCCGGGATGTGGATCTGATTACTGCCGTTAGAGGGAAACTGCAGACACAGACAGATGCTGTTAACACCAACGACACCTGAACGTCTCATCCACAGTTACAGTTTATCTGTGGTGAAAAGTAACTAAGTACAATTACTCGAGTACTGAAGTAAGACAGTTTAAACTTCAGGAACTTAGAAAGACTTTATTATTCTGTCTTCTCTCCAGACCAGTGAGACCAGTTACAACCAGTCAGACCAGTTACGGCCTGTCTCTGATTGGTCAACCTGTCTCTGATTGGTCAGAATGTTCTCTGATTGGTCAGAATGTTCTCACTCTCTTTTAGTTAATTTTTAATTAAACTTTATAATGATAAACAAAATATTTCCTGAACAGGTGGGAGTGACTGATGACACTCATACTGTGTTTTTATTCTGATTCTGATTGTTTTAATGATAAAATAAGTGAAACTGGATTAAAGCAGGAGCCTCCTCAGTGTGTAACAGAGGTTTCACTGAGCCTGATGCACATTGAACACAAACAGCCTTCACTGATGTTTGACCTGAAATACTGTATAACTCGTTAAATCACACTTCAGGCGCTGATCTGACGGCTTTCTGGAGGATTCAGAGAAATGATGAATCAGACAGTTAAACGATGAAAACACAGCAACCGTCATCCTGCATCTACCACAAACACAGAAAGATATAAAATATATATCAACATCTGAGAGTCCAAACATCAGATCAGCATGAGCAGCTGAAATCCCTCTGTACCCCACACACACACACAGAGTTAAGTGAAGCTTAAGTGAGTCTAATCTGCTCTCAGAGCTTCATCTGCTCTGTTTATGTGTCTTTACTGTTGGTATGATGTTAGAGTTCATTTGTTATTTCAGCTCATCTGCTCTCTCACTGGATCAATGAAAACAGCTGCAGCATCTGTGCTTGACCAATCAGGGCCGGTCAGCTCTGAAAGCCCCGCCCCCATGAAACCTAGTTCCTGTTTCCAGCTTTAGTTCATCTGAAGGTTCCACTGAGAACGTTTCACACATCTGTGATCACCTGCATTCTCAGGCTGAGCCAGAGGGGGCGACAAAGAACGCACACACATACGCACACACTCCTTTAAATTGTGTGTTTTCTCAGATTAAATGCAGCAAAAACCTTGAACCTGAATCTGTTTGACTCGACGTTATCACAGGAGTTGTGATGTCCCACACTGACACCGGCTCCTGAAGGTGACATGCCAAGCACAGTACTTCCTGTGGACTGACGTGTTGTTTATGATTCCAGTTGATTCCTTTAATAATTATCTGTCATCACGTAACAGATGGAGCCCGAGCTGAGCCAGAGCCCCGCAAACACACAGCACTGAGTGTGTGTGTGTATTACCTGGAACATGTACATGCAGTGCACAGTGAGTGAGTGTGTGTGTGTGGTTTTACACTGTGAGAGGAGATCTACAGTTCAATACAACAACAAACACAAAGTGATCAGGTGACTTCACTCACTATAGAAACAAACAAACAAACATCAGAAATAAACATTGATGACCTTTGACCTTCATCTGTCTCATCAGGTGTTATTAAAACCCTTGACAGGTAATTCTGATGTTTGTTTGTTTGTGTTTGTGTGAAGGCAAAGCGACATGTTGATCAGAGCTTTACCTGGAAGGACAGTTTGGCCGGAGAGCGAGGAGCGATCGGACTGAGCGTGCTCCAGAAGTGGATGGTGGAGGGAAGAGGACTGGGGGTCAGCAGGACCGGAGTCTGAGCACACACACACGAAACACACACGCACACACAGAAACACACACATACACACAGAAACACGCACACACACAGAAACACGCACGCACACAGAAACGCAAACACACACACACACACACAGAAACACACACACACACACACACAGAAACACGCATGCACACAGAAACGCAAACACACACACACACACACACACACACACACACACAGAAACACACACACAGACATGTGAGAACAAAACATTAGAAACTATGAAACAGTGCAGAGAGAGAGACAGGCAGAGAGAGAGATAGGTAGAGAGAAAGACAGGCAGAGAGAGAGATAGGTAGAGAGAAAGACAGGCAGAGAGAGAGAGAGAGACAGGTGAGTGTTTACCAGGGCATGGGAGGTGATGACAGTCGGGGTGAGCGTGTTTGTCGCTGATCCCGGAGCCAATAAACTGTTAACAGCTGCGTTCACCTGCACAGGAAACAGGAAATGAGGTCACAGGCCTCACCTGTCACAGCTCGTTATTAATTAATGGGTTAATAATCGTTAAGATGCTGAATCATCATCTGATGTGATCACCTTATCCAGGGAGAGGCCGGGGGGGAGGGAGGGGGAGGACGGCAGCTCCAGACCACGAGGCTTCTTTGGTTTGGGAGGAGCAGTGTCCGACGCAGAGGTCACAGGAGGAGTCACCGCTGAGGAGGACAACCCTGGAGAGACAGACGGATCTGAGACAGGCAGGCAGGCAGAGAGACAGGCAGGCAGGCAGGCAGGCAGAGAGACAGTCAGGCAGGCAGGCAGAGAGACAGTCAGGCAGGCAGGCAGGCAGGCAGAGAGACAGTCAGGCAGGCAGACAGACAGAGAGACAGGCAGGCAGGCAGAGAGACAGACAGTTTGTGATGTTGTCTGTTTCTTCTTGTTTTCAGTGTTAAACCATCTGTGATGTCTTTTGTTTGTTTACTAAATTCAGCAACAGTAACTTCAGGTAAACAGTAACTTCCTGTTACCTGTGGGAGTGTCCTTGCCCTCCCCCCCCACCCCCAACTCCACCCCCCCTGCAGGCTGCTGAACTGCAACCCCGGCCTCCATGCAGGGAGGGGGCGGGCTCTCCACGATGGTGAGGGAGGACTCTGCTGAGCCACAGATCAGCTGAGGAACCTGGAGGGAGAAACGTGCTGAATCATCAGTCTGGACCACGACTCAGCAGAAACCACCAACATATTCATATAAATATTAACTGCCTATTTAATGGCCATTAATAATACTAATAATAATACTACTACTACTACTACTAATAATAATAATAATAACTCTGTCTCCTCCACTCACCTCCTCCATCTGTTTCTCCTCCAGAGACACCATCTCCAGCAGCTCCTCCTCTGATGGCAGGTTCTCCTCCTTGATGACGATGGGGGGAGGAGGAGGCCGGGTTGGGGGAGGGGCAGCAAAAGGGGGAGGAGAAGCTCCCATGGCTGCCGGCTGCTGCTGGGAGGGTGGGGGGTTGATGATGACGAACACAGGCTGGGGGTGAGTCGGGTGAGGAGCAGTGTGGGAGTGAGGAGGGAAGCTGCTCGAGTTGGCGACGCCCCCGCAGTCGTCCTGCTGCGGCCCCTGGGGGCCCATAGGTACACGGGAGGGGGGGGCCGGACTCACCGACCCCCCGACGGGACCCAGAGGGATGAGGGGGTTGAGGGAGGACGGATCCCTGAGGCTGGTGAGATAAATCTGGGGAGGGTCGGTCAGAGGGTGGGGGGCAGGAGGATTCTGGGAAAGATCACACACACACACACACAAACACACACACACACACACACACAGGTGGTGCAGATTAGTCGACAGGTGGAGTTTGTCCTGAAGTTTAACACAACACAACCACAAGAGACACACACACAACAAACACACAACCATACAACACGCACACACACAAAACCACACAACACACACATAACCACACACAGAAACACCCCCCTGTGCTCCTGTGAGTAGAACCTCAAACATTACGTTTTACATCCAGAGTTAATTATTTATATTATTCAGTGACCTCATGGGCCAGGGCCTAATACTGACCTGTGATTGGCTGGCGGTGTTGGCTGGTATGTGTGGGCTGAGCGCCGGAGTCGCACAGGGAGACGGCTGAGTGACAATCACCTGGAGAGATGAGTCGACAGCGCCTCCTACTGACGGGGAGGACTTAGACTCTGATAGCACACACACCTGGGGGTGGGGGGTGGGGTACAGGGTCATGGTCAGAGCTGAACAGGTGTGACGGCAACAACATGTGACACAGAAACGTGTTTAACTCCAGCACATGCACACACACCTCTCTGGGCGTGCGGTCGACGTTGGGGGCAGGATCTTGCTGCAGTAGAAGCTCTGTTTTGATTGGCCGGGGGTTGGGCGAGGCCTGCAGTGATTGGATGGTGAAGGTGGAGTAGAGGCCTGACTTCATGTAATCGTTCCTGGAGCTTTTCTGAGAGCTGCTGGGTGACGAGCGCTGGGGATCAATACACAAATCAGTGGATCGGTGGATCAGTGGATCGATACATTAATATCCCCGTGGCCTCATATCTCAGAGCATACCTGGGGTAAGGCCTTTGACGGGCAGGTCGAGGTCACACCCCCAAGGCCCTTTGATTGGCTGTTTATGTCGTCCCTCCTCTGGCCCTCGTCTCCAGTCCGGACACCCTCAGGCAGGGAGGGGTCAGGCTGACTCACAAACTTGTAAACAAACTTCTGACCGCTGACCTTCTTTATGATGTTCTGCAGCAGGAACACACCATGAGAACACAGTATGTATACACAGTACCACTACTACGACAATGAATACTAATCCTACTGAGAGTAGGTACTGGTACTTTATAGTATATTGTACATTTAAATTACTGTGGCTGTGTACTGTACTGCAGTATCAGTAGTACGGGCAGTACCTTGTCATAGTAGTAGCGCAGCGCTCGGCTCAGCTTGTCGTAGTTCATGTTGTGTTTGTTCTTGCGGAGCCCCCACAGTCGGGCCACCTCCTCAGCGTCCAGCAGCTTGAACTCTCCGTCCTCACCTGTCCAGGAGATCAGGTGACGCTGCCGGTGGTCCTCCAGCAGGTGGAGCAGGAACTGCCACAGTGTGATGGAAGGGTCCATGGCTGGGGGGTGCAGACAGGCAGAGAGAGACAGACAGGTTAATGATGTTACAGAAGCACCACAGCGACCAAACGCCCCTGGTGGGGTGTGAAGACGTCACTGTCAGTCCATTAACTCGAGATGAAACCTGTCAGCGCCCCCTGCTGCACAAACCTGTAACGACACGTGTCTCTGCTGTTTTCTGCAAAACGCTGTTTCTGTCTGTTTGTGTAAACAAGTCTGAGGAAAACAATGGCATCATCTGTTGTTCATCCAGAAAACATCAGAAATTCACAACAAACGTCTTCAGATGTCTCATGTTGTCCGAAACACAAAGAGCAGGGTCGAGTTTGAGGCTCAGGGGAACAGTTATTTCCAATGCTCATTAAACCGACGGATCAGTTTACTAATATGCTGCTGTGGAACGCGTCAGAGAAAAGTTAAATCAAAGGCAACGAGCAGAGTCAATGCTGCTGACCTTATTCATGTTACCAGACACAGACTAATCTCACTGTGTGATGTTTCGCAGTTCATCACATTATAGTCAGAACCAAACCTGTTTTATTCATTTTGAACCAGAAATAAAAACTTTGTGTCACATGTTTTACCCTGCTCCAAGCCTGTAGGTAAGTGTGTTTTCAGGTGAACATCAGGCTGCTGCAGTTACATCAGTGTGTAACTGTCCTGATCATACACACACCCAGTGTATTAAAGTGAAGGGTGCTCCTGACGAGAGCGAGGCTCTCCTGAGAAGGCCGACATTAAACAGATGCCAGTCAGCCATGCAAATGAGCCTCATTACCATTGGCTGACCTGTTACACAACTAACCTATCAAACACCTTGGAAACCATCGCCATGGTGAGAGACCTTTCATCAATGGTAACCAGGGGAGCAGGACAGCGGGTGAGTGAGTTATAAACACAGAGAGAGAGAGAGAGAAGCTCAGCAGTTTGCTCAGAGGCACTTCAACACGCTCCCTTTCCACAGCACCACTAACTGATTTAAACCAAACTGATCAGAGAAATGATCAGTTGAACAAACATCATTGTGATGAGAACGAGCTGAGATGACAGGAACCATCTGCTGACTGCTGTACTGCAGCCAGACACCAGGGGGCGGGGCTTATGAGCTGTACTGCAGCCAGACACCAGGGGGATACAGCGTATCTTTTGTTCTTTCTGCTCTCCTAGCATTAGCATCAGCACCGCTAGTTGCAGCCTTCTGTATGCGTTGGTGTCGTGATGGGAAGCTAAAACGTGGGCAACACTTCTTCAGTGAACAACTCTGGGAGACTGAGATGTTTGACAGTCGACATTCATCCTGAATTGTTTCCTCTGACAGACAAATCACTGACGGCCAAACACAACAGGATCCACACAGCAACACATGAAGAAGATAAACACATGACCACTGTGCGTGTGTGTGCAGCAGCTTATCTCGGTCCTCAGGCCTCTCTACAACAGAAGCTGGAGTGTGTTTATGTTTCTTGTCCACAGAGATGTTGACAGTGATTCCCTTCACACTGGGAGCTGACCAGAGCAACCACAGCGGCACACGACGGCAGTGACTTCACACACAGGCAGCTCAGCCGGCGAGTAAACATGTGTCTGATCAACTGAAGTTACATTAATCATCATATACTGACTCGTGATGGTGAAACACATTATGTTGCAGTGCAGAGCAGTTATTAACCCTCTGCCTTGGGACTGACAGCAGAGGCTTCCAGCACAAACCTTTACACAGTCCACACAGATTCACAGCTTTACACATTATCTATTGTTGTTGTCACAGTGAGGACAACAAACATGTTCGGCCTGCACCACCTCTTTTCCACAACACACAGTGCAGCAGCTCCTGTTAAACATGAGGCATGTACACTGATGTCATGATGATTAAAAACAGACCACACACAGATCTGAGGCATCCCTGCAGAGATCCAAACGGCACCTGAATGCAACATCAGCTAAGGCCTGAATTAAAGGCTGAATTCCAGTAAAGAGATGAGACTTCCTGAACTCAGCAGACTGCTAAAGCTGTCGTCCAGCTGGAACACAGTCTTTAATAAAGTGATCTGGATGTTTGCAGAGTCACATCGCTGCTAAATCAGACCACACACTGATCCACTGCAGGGTAAGTCCTTCAGCTCCAAGTTAACTTGATGCACGCGTCCACACAGCGGCCGTGTTTGTGTACGAAACAGCTAAAATCTGCTGGAACGATCCAGGATGTGGTTCTGAGCGACCACATCCTGTTCCACTGTGGCTTCTCTGCTTCCTGACGTCAGACTGTCAGTCAGTCAACAGCCCGATCACACCAATAAACACTGACGACCTCCACACACCCAAACATGCTGCGAGCACCAGCAGTACTACAGGCACTGCAGACAGTACTGTGACTGCTTACCAGAGCTTCCTGACTCACATCTCACACATCAGAAACATGTCATATCTCACAAACACTATCTAACTCTCACATTAGAGTGCGTCAGTGTTGCCATGACAACCTTTGAATATTTCATCACTGACTTCAATCTGCCTTCAGTCACCATCAGGTCTGTAACGAGGCTTCGCTGTTCGATACGAGACGACCGACTGTTACGAGCCTGTTGGGTTTTGCTGCCCCGCCCTCCTTTCCTGAGCAGGTACCTGCCTACCTCACCAGTGGTAGTTGTTCACGCCTGAGCTGGTGCAGGAGTGCAGCTATAAGAACTGGTGTGAAGCTGGGCGCTCTCTCTCTCTCAGTGACCAGACGGCAGCAGGTGGCTGTGTGTGCGGTGTCTTGTAGGACAATTTAATTTTCTTTCCTTTTTGAGAAAGTCTGTGTTTGACTAGCCTCTTTTTCCTTTTGGCTCACTGCATTTTCTTGTCAATAAATTTTTTTTGCCTTGTTCGGTACACCCGCTTCCTGTTCCTTCTCCTTTTGACCCTGAGAAATTAACGTGTTATGTCTCCCACCACTAGACCAAAGTCTGGGACATATTTGGTCATCCGGGATCATTCAAAATGAGGTTGGAGGAGCTAAATTTCTCACCATGTGTAGCGGGTGGCCACTGCCTTAAGAGTTACAACTGTTTCCTCAGTTACTCAGGGGAGTGTTCAGCTGGGTCTTCACTGACCTTTCCATCGGGCACTCATTTAGTATTTTGCCTTTTTTGTTTTCAGCGTAATCCTGGGTGGAGACCAGATCTCCAACGGTCAGACAGATCCAGGATCAGTTCAATGGGATGCTGTTTTCACTGACTCTGTACTGTGCTGTGTACTGCAACTGTACTGCACTGTGTACTGCGCTGTGTACTGCAACTGTACTGCGCTGTGTACTGCGCTGTGTACTGCGCTGCATACTGCGCTGTGTACTGCTCGTATAAACATTTAGAGCTGGTGAAAACAATCAGCAGCACTTTCGAGATAAGAGGAGAAAGAAGTCTGTTTACTGTCAAGGTAAAGTACGGAAGCCCAGAGCGGCCATGTTCACAAGAACTTTTGTCAGTGCCTTTATCTCCAGATCATGAGTTTATCAGAAAAACCAGGCTGTCAGACAAAACGATGCCTGATGCTGATCAGAGATCAGGGGCGTCAGCATCAGTAAAGTCTGAAGCAACTGATTCCAGCAGAAACTGATCAATGAGAGCCATCAATGATCAATACACAATTCCCATCATTGATCAGCACAGCAGACTGGACTTGAGTGAAGTTGTGTGGAGAAACATTCAGCTCTGCTCCTTAATCAACAGCTGATCCGTTGCATTTACCTCCACTTACTGTAATGCAAACATCTCACATTCACATGATCAGCAGCACATGACGATTAATAAAACAGAGTTTCACTAACACAGAAGAATTAAATCAGAATTTCAGACAACCTTTGTTTCTGGATACTGGAATAACAAACAACAGGCTGCTGCTCGGCACTCGCCTGGGAGCAGCTACAGTATGAGGATTCAATTCATGCAAACACAGAGCCACAGTTTATTAAGTGAGTCACTGATGGAGACGTGAACACAGGAGCCGAGCTCACAGGGAACCACCTGAACACTGATGCCATCTTTGTTCTGCAGTAACGCCACACAACCAACATTAAATCACACTGAGAAGGTAAAGACAAACACTACACAAACCTCCATCTACTGCCTGCCCGAGTTCAAACAAACAAGTTGCAGATTTCAGTTTGCGTCTGTGACCTCGCTATCTACACACCTGAGGGCGCGTCCTCTAATTTACCTGGTTCAGCATTAACGTGTTCTCAGGCTGCAAGTTTCCACACGCTGCTGGCAGCAACATCACAACGGATCCAACAGCCAGCACTCAACATCATGGTAATGCCTCCTCTACACACACACTACAGCTGCAGGCTGCTGCAGGCCTCAGCAGCTTCTTCACACCTGTTGCAACGCTGCTGCTGCTTCCCTCCAAAGTGCACCAACACAGAGAGCTGCAACACACACACACACACACACACACACACACACACACACACACACACACACACACACCCCTGTATGCTCCAATAGCAGCATCTCTCACCGTTTATCAGCGGGTTTGAATCCATCTTCAACTGAATGTTTCGCCTTGTGTGTCTGTTGTGTATCCGTGTGCAGGCTCAGTCCTCCTCCATGCTGCTGTGTTGTTGTGGTTTTGTTGTCTGTCTGTCGGTGTGTGTGTGCCTGTGTCGGTCGGTCGGTCGGTCTGTCTGTCTGTCGGAGCAGTTTACAGCTGTCAGAGCCAGGCTGAGGAGGCGACGTTCAGCAGCTTCTCCCGCGACCTGCTGGCGTTATGTAACGGCTCGGAGCTGCCGCCGCCGGGCTCCAGTCGCTCCATGCTAACACAAACAGTCCCGACAGCGCGAACACGAAATTAACGGATCCGCAGAAACACCGAGAAAACACCAAAGTCCATTTACGTACCCCAACACATTAGAGCCTGAGCCGCACACAACTCAGTACTAATTAACCCCGGTGTTAATTAACGTCGGGCGTTTCAGTGCGGGCTTTCTGGTGTTGGTGGTTTCTGCGGGGGTCGATAAACCGAGCTGAGCTGAGCTGATTTTATTTCCGCTGTTAGTGTTGACAAACGCTCCTGGAGGCTAGCTGGCGATGCTAACCTGGGATGCTAACGCTTCCTGGCTAACGCTTTATTTTCCTTTATTTTCTTTTTGGTCGTTTAATTTGTTATTTTAATCTTCTCGTGTTAGTCCGGAGCCGCCGTGTAAACGTCGGTTCGCTGCTCATGTCTTACACTTCACAGAGTTTCTCCAAGTTAAAGGGTTTCTGGGGACTGAAGCTGTTAGCCTAGCATGCTAATCAGCTATCCTAGCCTGCTGTGACAGACCCCCCTCCCGCCCCGCCTTCTTCTCCCGCTGGTGCGTCAGCCGCCAAACAGCGCTGCTCACTGCGGACCCACCGGAAACCGCCCAGAGTCCTGCGACACGGCGGGAAAGTAGTTTGTAAGATCCGCCGGTTGTTTATTCGCAGTATGCGGACTGAATCCTCCATCTATAGAGCCGACATTCATCACTTATCTGTGTCCGCCCAGTTTCTTCCTGCGAGGACCGACGCCTCCTCACTACTTTACACCGCTGTCAGTTTACCGACAGTCGGGGCCGCAACACTTCCGGTAATGGATTTCAAATTAAAACTCGTCAGTTTAGACCGTCCGCTGATGAATCCCACCAGGAGCGACTGAAAGCTCCGCCGAGATTCCACCACCGAGGAGACGGAGGTAAAGTGTTTATAGGTATTCCGAATACAGTGTTGTGGCTCACAGCAAACAGTTGTGTTGCCATCTTTGTGTAGGTTTGCAAACAAATTTAACATAAACCATCTGCTGATGAAGGCCATGAGCTGTAGCCGAAAGCTTCAAAAAAAAAAGAAAGTCGACCTAAAGATTAATATTTCAGAACATTAAATTGAGATTCCATATTTTCTGGCTATGATAAAGGTGTTGAACGTTGTATGTAATTTAATTAATTAATGAAACTTATTAAAATATTTAGTGTTGTTTTTGTTGTGTGCACGGCACGAACGGAAGACCTCGTCTAGGTGCAATGAGATTCCTTTATTTTGAAGGAGACCGGTCAGGCTCTATCTGATTTCCGGTATTTTCCTCTATGTCAAGCAGCGGGCTGGTGACGTCAGATGCTCTGCTCCTTCAACTGGTGCCGAGGAGCTGCTGAGCATCCAACCAGGAACTCTTTCAAAATAAAGCTTGTCTGAAAACTTCCAATCAACCCGTGCCTCCTCTCACACCGGGTCCTGGTCTTGGGCCAATCCAGACTGCATCCTGACTGCCGATGTGAACTCGGTTTCCTGCAACAACAGACAGCTGCTTATTTCCCTCACTGAACTGAGTCAGGAGTTCAGTCTGCTCAGGAAGACCATGACATATGGCTGAAAGCTCCAAAAGTTCAGAAGAGTTTCTCAAACTTTTAACCAAGATGGCCGACATCTTAATATGCAGAGTTATTAGTTTGTGTCTGTTCATCATGGCCTGGAGAGGAGGGAGCACCACTGCCCAGGAGCCGATGAGCAGAGCATCAAAGCAGCTGACAGTGAAATGCTGGAGCTGTGCAAGACGCAGGATGTAGGATGCAGGATGGAGGACGCAGTGTTTAGGACGGAGGACGGAGGATGGAGGACGCGGCCGTCAACTGTCCTGTGAATCAGCTGCAGTCTTTCAGTCACTGTCACGTTTTTCTTCAGGACCTGAGCTGTGAACACAGGACAGCCAGTGTGTGTGTGTGTGTGTGTGTGTGTGAGTTAGTTAGTGAGAGTGTGTGTGTGTGTGTGTGAGTTAGTTAGTGAGAGTGTGTGTGTGTGTGTGTGTGAGTTAGTTAGTGAGAGTGTGTGTGTGTGTGTGTGAGTTAGGAGTGTGTGTGTGTGTGTGTGTGTGTGTGTGAGAGAGTGTGGAGTTAGTTAGTGAGTGTGTGTGTGTGTGAGAGAGTTAGGGAGAGGTGTGTGTGTGTGTGTGTGTGTGTGTGTGTAGAGTGTGTGTGAGTTAGTTAGTGAGAGTGTGTGTGTGTGAGAGAGTTAGTTAGTGAGAGTGTGTGTGTGTGTGTGTTAGTTAGTGAGAGTGTGTGTGTGTGTGTGTGTGTGTGTGAGTTAGTTAGTGAGAGGTGTGTGTGTGTGTGTGAGAGAGAGTTAGTTAGTGAGAGGTGTGTGTGTGTGTGTGTGTGTGGAGAGAGAGTTAGTTAGTGAGAGTGTGTGTGTGTGTGTGTGTGTGTGTGTGTGTGTGTGTGAGAGAGAGTTAGTTAGTGAGAGTGTGTGTGTGTGTGTGAGTTAGTTAGTGAGAGTGTGTGTGTGAGTGAGTTAGTGAGAGTGTGTGTGTGAGTTAGCAGTAGAGTGTGTGTGTGTGTGATAGTTAGTGTGTGTGGGAGTGAGTTAGTGAGAGTGTGTGTGTGTGAGTTAGTTAGTGTGTGTGTGAGTGAGTTAGTGAGAGTGTGTGTGTGTGTGTGAGTGAGAGTGTGTGTGTGTGTGTGAGCGAGTGAGTGTGTGTGTGTGTGTGTGTGTGTTAGTTAGTGAGTGTGTGTGTTAGTGTATGTGAGTGTGTGTATTAGTGTGTGAGTGTGTGTGTTAGTGGGGGTTAGTGTGTGTGTTAGTGTGTGTGAGTGTGTGTAAGAAGTTAGTGAGTGTGTGTTAGTTAGTTAGTGAGTGTGTGTGTGTGTGTGTGTGTGTGAGTTAGTGAGAGTGTGTGTGTGTGTGTGAGTGAGAGAGTGTGTGTGTGTGTGTGTTAGTGAGAGAGTGTGTGTGTGTGAGAGTGAGAGTGTGTGTGTGTAAAAGGGAGTTAGTGAGTGTGTGTGTGTGTGTGTGTGTGTACAGAGTGTGTGTGTGTGTTAGTTAGTGAGTGTGTGTGTTAGTGAGTGTGTGTGTGTTAGTGGGAGTGTGTGTGTGTAAGTAGTGAGTGTGTGTGTGTTAGTGAGTGTTAGCTGGGTGAGTGTGTGTGTGTGTGTTAGTGAGTGTGTGTGTGTGTGTGTTAGTGAGTGTGTGTGTGTGTGTGTGTTAGTGAGTGTGTGTGTGTGTTAGTTAGTGAGTGTTGGTTTAGTGAGTGTGTGTGTGAGTTAGTTAGTGAGAGTGTGTGTGTGTGTGTGTGTGTGTGTGTGTGTGAGTTAGTTAGTGAGAGTGTGTGTGTGTGTGTGTGTGAGTTAGTGAGTGTGTGTGTGTGTTAGTTAGTGAGTGTGTGTGTTAGTTAGTTAGTGAGTGTGTGTGTGTGTGTGAGTTAGTGAGAGTGTGTGTGTGTGTGTGTGTGAGTGAGAGAGTGTGTGAGTGAGAGAGTGTGTGTGTGTGTGTGTGAGTAGTGAGAGTGTGTGTGTGTGTGTGTGTGTGAGTTAGTGAGTGTGTGTGTGTGTGTGTGAGTTAGTGAGTGTGTGTGTGTGTGTGTGTGTGTGAGTTAGTGAGTGTGTGTGTGTGTGTGTTAGTTAGTGAGTGTGTGTGTTAGTTAGTGAGTGTGTGTGTGTGTTAGTGAGTGTGTGTGTGTGTTAGTGAGTGTGTGTGTGTTAGTGAGTGTGTGTGTGTGCTAGTTAAAGAGTGTGTGTGTGTGTTAGTGAGTGTGTGTGTGTGTGTGTTAGTGAGTGTGTGTGTGTGTGTGTTAGTGGGAGTGTGTGTGTGTGTGTGTGTTAGTGAGTGTGTGTGTGTAAGAAGTTAGTGAGTGTTATTTAGTGAGTGTGTGTGTGGAGTTAGGTTAGGTGAGAGGTGTGTGTGTGTGTGTGTGTGTGTGTGTGCAGAGTTAGTTAGTGAGAGTGTGTGTGTGTGTGTGTGTGAGTTAGTGAGTGTGTGTGTGTGTGTGTGTGTTAGTTAGTGAGTGTGTGTGTGTGTAAAATAGTTAGTGAGTGTGTGTTAGTTAGTGTGTGTTAGTTAGTAGAGTGTGTGTGTGTGTTAGTGAGTGTGTGTGTGTGTTAGTGGAGTGTGTGTGTGTTAGTGAGTACAGAGTGTGTGTGTGTGTGTTAGTGAGTGTGTGTGTGTGTGTGTGTTAGTGAGTGTGTGTGTAAAAGAAGTTAGTGAGGTTATTTAGTGAGTGTGTGTGTGAGTTAGTTAGTGAGAGTGTGTGTGTGTGTGTGTGTGTGTGTGTGTGTGTGTGAGTTAGTTAGTGAGAGTGTGTGTGTGTTGGGCCTCATACAGACAACAGGCCCCCGACAAGGTTTACGACCTGAGGTCTGATACAGATCAAAGATTGCAGACCAACCAAATGGCTGCTCTCTTTGTCTAAGACCTGGGAGCCAGGTCACAAAGGTATGCAGGATACCTCCATCCCCACTCACTCTGCTGCCCCCCTGCTGGGTGCAGCCCCCAGTTGACGGAGCCATTAGCATCCTGGCTGCTCCTTATCTTAGACCTATAGGGCCAGAGCACACAGGAGTGGGGGACACTTCCGCCTCTACCTGCTCTCGGCCACCTCTGGTGAGCGCCGCCCCCAAATTCATGGGAACCACCAACACCCCGCCTCCATTTGTCTCAGATCAAAGGGCCAGACCAGGAAGGAGCACAGGCTATCTCCGTCTTGGGTTCCTCTGTCGCCCCACCCCCTGCGGGTGCGGACTCCCATTGACACAGCCGCCAGCACCCTGCTGGAAGTGCTGTAGATGTTTGCAGGTGAGACATTCCAGACCAACCCCTGCCAACTAGGCTCCCAGTCTGTGTCTAGCTCCCAGCTAGTCACGACACGTAAAAGGAGTGAAACCTTCTACCCGCCTCAGTCTGTGTCCAGCTCCCAGCTAGTCACGCACGTAGTAAAGGAGTGGAACCTTCTTCCAATTCGCTCCCCAGTCTGTGTCTAGTTGGCTGCCACCCGGCTCCCAGCTAGTCACGATGCAAAAGGGAGTGAACCACCGCTTCAAACCGCTTCCAGTCTGGGTCTAGTTGGCTTCCACACGAATCCCAGCTAGGCACGACGAAAAAGGAAGTAAACCACTTCAACCGCTTCCAGTCTGTTTCTAGTCGGCTTCTACACGATCCGGCGAGAAAGTCGCTGCCGCCGCAGGACGCCGCCGCCGCCAGCGCTCAATAAAGTACTGCACCCGACTCGCCACTTCCCGCTGATCGCGGAGAATTGCCACAGACGCCGCCACCGCGAGCGCTCAAAGTACCTGCAGAAGGAAGAAAGGACCGCTTCTTCAACCTTTGCAACCCGGCCAGGTAACCCGCCGACAGAGCGACATCGCCATCATTGCCATCCGGAAGCCGAGAACCGAGCCGGACCCAAAGACGGATCTCACACATCTCTCGTAGGCACGTAAGAGGCTTGATTTGGGCAGAGGTAGTTTTAAGTGTGTTTTCTATACAATTTTATTGTATAAGTTGGGTTAACTACAAGTCCTGCTTTTGTATTAATGCGACCAAGCGTCACATTTCTACATATCTTTGATCGGTATACTACGGCTCCAAATCTAATCGAGCCCGAAGAATTTTTCTTTATGTGCTGTGTTTTCCTTCTTTCCCCTTAACCGACATCGGGCACATACACACCGGTATACACCGTGAAAACTAATTTTTCAGAGACACACAGGCTAAGCTCACAGACGCCACTAGCCGTTGCCTCAAACCTCGCGGTCATTTCCTCTGACCGAAGTTTTGCGTGACGTACTCTCCCCATGTTCAACTCATTTTACACACACACAGACACACACACACAGACACATACACACGCACACACACACTTGTATAACGAATAGATACATGATGGATGTCTATTGATTGAGGTGTTATCGATTATTAATTGATATCATTGATTTAATAAATTTGTTATGTTTTAAAGAGAAGGTTCGCATTGTTTGCGTGGCCAAGTGTTGGGTTGCAGCGCTGGTTAAAAGAGTCAGTGCTCGGATTCACACCTCATTGTTCGCCTTTGTACATATCAGTATCTCCCAGGTACCGATATCTGTGTCAACGCCCGCGTAGACTGATTTCGAGTGGTTATTGGTCCCTGATACCAGGGTGGTGCCCTGCAATTATTAATTTTACACAATAATATATTCTTTAGTTAATAATTATCATAGATGATTATTAATTTTTACACACCCATTCCTATAAGGCACAAATGATGCTCTATGAAGCACAACAGTGTGTGTGTGTGTGTGTGTTAGGCGAAGGGGTGTGGTAGCATAGTGGAGCGGTGTGTGTGTGTGTTAGTGGGAGTGAGTGAGGTGTGTGTGTGTTAGTGGGAGTGTGTGTGTAAAGTGCAGTGTAAAGTGTGTGTGTGTGTGTGTGTTAAGTGAGTGTGTGTGTGTGTTAGTGAGTGTGTGTGTTAGTGTGTGTGTGTGTTAGTGTGTGTGTTAGTGAGTGTGTGTGTGTTAGTGTGTGTGTTAGTGAGTGTGTGTGTGTGTGTGTGTGTTAGTGAGGCAAAGTGTGAAGAAGATGTGTGTATATGTGTGTGTTAGTGAGTGTGTGTGTGTTAGTGTGTGTGTTAGTGAGTGAGTGTGTGTGTTAGTGAGTGTGTTAGTGAGTGAGTGTGTGTTAGTGAGTGAGTGTGTGTGTTAGTGAGTGTGTGTGTGTTAGAGTGTGCGTGTGTGAGTTAGTGAGAGTGTGTGTGTGAGTTAGAGTAAAAGCGTGGTGAGTTAGGAGTAAAGTGTGTGTGTGGGAGTTAGTGATTGTGCGGTAAGCAAGAAAGGGGAGTGTGTGTGAGTTAGTGTGTGTGTTAGTGAGTGTGTGTGTGTGTTAGTGAGTGTGTGTGTGTTAGTTAGTGAGTGTGTGTGTGTGTTAGTGAGTGTGTGTGTGTGTGTTAGTGAGTGTGTGTGTGTTAGTTAGTGAGTGTGTGTGTGTTAGTTAGTGAGTGTGTGTGTGTGTGTGTGTGTTAGGTGAGTGTGTGTGTTAGTGAGCATAGTAAAAGTGTGTGTGTTAGTGAGTGAGTGTGTGTGTTAGTGAGTGAGTGTGTGTTAGTTAGTGAGTGAGTGTGTGTTAGTGAGTGAGTGTGTGTGTTAGTGTGTGTGAGTGAGTGAGTGTGTGTGTGAGTGAGAGTGTGTGTGTGAGTGTGAGGAGTGTGTGTTAGTGAGTGAGTGAGTGCAACAGAAGGAGGAGGGAGGTGTGTTAGTGAGTGAGTGTGTATAGTGAGTGAGTGGAGTGTGTGTGTTAGTGAGTGAGTGTGTGTGTGTTAAGGAGTGTGTTAGTGGGAGTGTGAGTGTGTGTGTTAGTGAGTGAGTGTGTGAGTGTTAGTGAGTGAGTGTGTGTGAGTGAGGAGTGTGTGTGTGTGTTAGTGGAGTGTGTTAGTGAGTGAGTGTGTGTGTTAGTGAGTGAGTGTGTGTGTGTGTGTGTTAGTGAGTGTGTGTGTGTTAGAGTGTGCCTGTGTTAGTGAGAGTAAAAGTGTGTGATAGTGAGAGTGTGCGTGTGTGAGTTAGTGATCAGCGTAAAGGCTAGTGAGTGTGCGTGTGTGAGTTAGTGAGAGCGTGTGTGTGTGTGTGAATTGAGTTAGTGAGAGTGTGTGTGTGCGTGTGTGTGTGTGAGTCTATTTCAAGAGTCATCTCTCAGCTTCTTTACGCCATGGCCTCCATTTAGCATCCAGTTTCCATGGCAACCAGCTCAGTGCTGTTGACTGAGCAGCTCTGAGAGCAGTCTAGCTGCCGACTCAACACGCTCCTTTTTATGACTTTTGTGATATTTATCACATCTGTCAACATCTGGTTATTACATCTGGAGAAGACAACATGGCCAGAAGTATGTGCACAGCTGAGCTCATGTGATAATGTGATTGTGGCGTCCAGCTGATGCGAACTGAACACTGAGCTGTTTGCTGGTTTGTTCTCAAGTGTCTGTGTTGATTAACAGTGACTCACATCCACAGTCAGTTAACATGGAAACATTTAGACCCCTGAATGAATAAACTGTGAAGCACAGCGGCCTTCAATGAGCCGATATGTCTGCGTTATAACACTGCACGCTTCACACTCATCAGGCTGTCCACATACTTATGGCCATCTTATATATTTTTAAATGGATTTAAGTCTTGGTTAAATCTGAATTCACCAGAACAAGAAAACAATGTCCAAACTTTTACAGCAAAGTGATTTAAAGGGCCAGTCACTTCCTGTGGCTTTATTTTGAAGGGTTCCAGATACTTCCTGTCAGTACAGACCCACTCTGGTGTTTCTCGTTTAATAAACAGAAACAACATGTGAGTCAGACAACGTCCCACTGCTCCCGGTCTTTATGCTAAGCTAAAGGCTAAACACTGAAACTCATCTGAACCATGTGACCCTTTAAAGGAACAGTTCACCAAAAAACAGCCGGTCTTCAGTCTGGGTTCCTGGTTTCAGTCACATGAGCTCCTGTTGCCTCTGTTTGTGTGTTATTGATTCAACTCCTGCAGGATCTCTGGCTCTGCGGCACCCCCTTGAGGGAGTTTTGGTCTCTGTCCTGGCTGAGAAGCTCCATCAGGTTTTATTGATCCTCGGACAAGTTTTTAAACGTCCTGAACTGAACTGTCCTCTGGTCTCGTCCAACGTGCAGGAAAGTCTATAAAACTTCTCTTCTCCTGGTCTCTGGCAGGTCTGTCAGGCACTGCAGCTCCCTCAGACCCTGAGCAGGAGAAGAAGACGACAGCAGCCAATCAGATTCATCCTCAGGGAAGTTTGACTGAAAAGAACAAAAACTCACACTGACAGCGATCAGTTCATTATTGATCACTGTTTCCTGTTTTCAAAATCAAATACCTGCAATTCTTATAAATATGAAACATTAATTTACATTTTTATATATAAATTAGTTCAATATCCAAAGTATTTTTAAAATATCTAAATATAAAACATTTTCATGAAAATGACCAAAAATAAGAAATAGGTTTGAAAAATATCTAACAAAAAAAAAGTTTTGTTTTTGTCATAAAATGAGACGAGTGTGAAGATGATGAAGATGATGGTGATGATGAAGACACACTGACCTCCAGCACCATGCGGATGTTGGCTTTAATCTTTGCTGAGTCTTTGCTCAGCTGCTCCGTGAACCTGAAACGCACAACGTTAGCACTGTTAGCATCTATCATGCATAACAATGGACACAGTTAGCACTGTGCTAAATCATAACTGAATGGGTTTCAGATCCTGATGATGATGAACTGACGCTGTCAGCTGATTCGTCTTCTTGTCGATGAAGCGCAGAGCTTCGTCGTGATTCATCTCCACGAAGAAACCGTAACCAACCGCCACGAAGATCCTGGAAGAGTCCTCGCTGACAGAGACGAAGAGGAGAAGAGAGGAGAGTGACTTTGAAACAGGTTGGAAGCTTCACTGCATCTTTGAAGAGATAAGTCTGATGTGACAGCTGATCAATCAATCAATCAATCACTAGAGACAGGTCTGTGTTACAGAAACACTGTCTTCCGTTGTCGTTCAGTCAATCAGTGGAAACTCTCAGCAGCTCTGTGTGAACGTCGAACTGGCGTTGATGATGTCATCCCTAACTGATCAGCGTTCATTGTTTCTATCAGAGTTATTGATCAGCAGCTTACACTTCAGCCTGGACATAGAAGTTACAGCCCAGATCAACATCTGTCTTCAGCTGCCGAGAGCCCGACTCCTGCAGGAACACACACACACACGCACATTAGTGTTGTTTCACTGATGTTTTTATAAACCCAAACTTTAAAGGGGACACATTATGGTAGCTGAAAGCTGTTTAAACAGGTCCTGATGTCTTAAAAACAAGCTTTTGAACTTTTTAGTAACAGAACTCTGAAGTTCAGCCTCTGAGGAGGGTCTGCAGTCTGCCACTCTCTGCCTTCATTATCTATGCAGATGTTGTGGGATGTGTCTAGCTCCGATGTGTAGTCCAGGCAGCTCAGTGTGCGAACGCGAGTGAGTGTGTGCGCGCGGCCGAGGAGCCCGCAGAGCAAGAAAGGGGTGTGTGTATACGTAGCGGAGAATGAATGAGCGAGACAGCGACCGGAGCAGGTAGAGAGCAAAAAGTGTTACTGATAGCAGTGCAGTCAGAGAATAAAGCCCCCCTCTCTTCAGCAAAAACGGTCTGTGATTTGTGTGTCACCGCCTTAACCAGCGTGGAGTTAAGTCTAGGGAGTTAGCCCCGAAGGAAAAGTTACCTTTGGCCCTGGAGAAGACGGATCTCCCCCGTGTCTCCCGACCACGGTTAGGAGACCGAAGCAGGAATGGTTAACACAAAGCTCTGAGTGGGCGGGAGGCTATGATAATGAGGCGCTGCGCTGATTGGCTGCCTGAATGACTATGGAGGGGGAGGGTGCAGAGCGGTGCAGGACTGGTATCCAACATGGCTGCCGCTCCCGACGAGCAGCCTGCGGCTGTACGCTATAGCTCCGACCCAGAATGTGACGGCGAACAGCGGAAGAGACGGTTGGAAAGAATTAAACGCAGCCACGGCTGAGCCTGTAAATTTGCTGCCAACCTCTGAGCAGCAGCCGCCTGTTCTTGTGTTGACTGGTTGCTAGTAGTGGTGTGCGATACTCCAAGATTTGGTATCGATCCGATACCAAAGTAAATACAGTACCAGTATCGCCGATAAATACTTTTTAATAATTAAGGTGGATGCATCATCAAATTGCCAAATCTGAATGAATTTTCATGACCTTTAAGTGTTTGTGATTTTTCCTTTGGATTATTAATTAGTTAAAGCCCAGGACAGAGTTTAAATAGAAAATATTTTATTATGATAATAAGTTTTTGTTCAGAAACAATAGAACAGTAACAAAACAATCCCCCCCAAACACTCTCATGTCTGGATTTTTTTTTTCTTAACCAAACAAAGTGCACAAAATGATCACTCGAGGACAAATTAAAACAAATTCTTCTTTCCAGGCAGAGTGATCAGAAACTACAACACAAAGATTAAATAAAGATTCTCAGTACAACATCAAAACAACAGGGGGAGGAGCAAAGTGCACCTGCTCCACACTGTGACAGGAGCGGCACTGACAGACAGCCAGCCAAGTCGCCTCTTTGATGAAAGAGTTAAGTATCAGTCTCATTACACTGGTATCGATTAATATCAATACCAACGTTGGTATCGATAATAACGATATTTGGATCGATCCGCCCACCACTAGTTGCTAGTGTAATTAGCATGCTTGGTGGAAAAGTGACAGCTGATGTTCTTCGAAAACCGGTTTCTTGGCAAATAAGACGAACAGCCTTTGATCGGATTTCGGTGAAACAATATTTAGGTGTCCATTCCTTGTTAAACACTCGGAGCTCACTGACTTTTCTTTTCTTTGGTCCACTCATCGCTGCAGATGGTTCAAAGCAGTGGCAAAGTAAAAGTAGAGAGAATAGCCAAGTCAATGTGTCAATGCGCCACCTGGTGGAGTCAACTGAGACCCCCGGTAGTGCAGGAAAAGGCTAAATGAAGGTAGTCTCAACTGTGCCTTCATTTGGACAATTGTATACAAATATTCGGTGGGCCGGATTAAAAAGCCCAAAGGGCTGTATATGGCCCGGGGACCGTAGTTTGCCCATGCCTGACCTAGCGGGATGAACGCCTCCTCTCAGTGGTTTCACTCAGAGGAGGACGGCCTATGGAAATCACTCCTGTGGTTACTAATGACAGCAGCTGAGTCTGAACGGACTGTAGGACCCATTTTACCAGAGGGTGGGCTGCAGAGACGATGCAGGACCTGTCTGCCTTCCTCAGTCTCTGAGCTGGTTGGCTGAGGGGAGACTAGTTTAAATATGTATAGGCAAGAAAAACCTGTTTTATAATATGTCCCCTTTAAATTCTTAATTCTCTTTCATTTCTTCTTCTTTGGTCAGAAAACCTGCAGAGTGTAACAGTCACAGGTGGACAAAGTTTCAGAGCCAGTGTTTAACATCAGGTCCCAGTTTAGCGACTGAGACACTGCTGCTGTTTGCTGTACATCACATCTCAAAGACACATTCAGAAATCTCCGTCTTAATTCTAAACATATTGTCTGAATGTCGTGTGTGTGTGTACCTGCAGACTCTGTATGGTGTTCTTCAGCTGCAGGTACTGTGAGATCTTCTCATAAACAGAGTCTCGTTGCTCCAACACCTTCCTGAGAAACAGAAGACACACACTGTTTGACCTGTCGACACTCAGCATAAAGTTAATAATAAACTTTATTGAACCAGTAGTCTGAAAACAAAGTGTGTCACGTGATAAAGAGGAGGAGGATTAAACATGAGGAAAACAGAATCAGATTAAAATTACATTCAAACAATCCAAATATTTAAAGAAATAAAATACCAACAATAGAATAAAACAAACATTTCATCTCTTTATTTTTCCCATGAAGCTGTTTTACACTCACTCATTCACTCAAACATTTAAAATGACTGAACTGAAAGTTTAGGACGCTGTCGGCTGCTCGTCTTCAGATGGTTTCATGCTCTCCGCCTGACTTCATGTTTCATTAACTGTTACATTTCAGATCTTACACCTTAGTGTTGTGTCTGCAGCAAACGGACTTGTGAGCAAAATCTTCAGACATGATGGAAGCAGAGTGACATTGAAATAAACATGTAAAGAAACGTTACGTCGGACTGTGAATGTACAGTAATTGAGTAAAAGTACTCCGTTACTCTCTGCTACATATAAACAGCTCGTGTCGGACTCAGCCTCACTTGCAGCTGTGAGTTTGTGTCTTACTGTAAATCTCGCTTCAGGACTTCGTTGATGAAGTTTTCATACTGAAGAACCTTCTGGTCCACGTTAGTATTGGCATTAGCATTAGCATTGGCAGGCGGAGACATCGTCGCTGTTTCCTGTTCAACTTCCAAACTTCCGCTCGTGATGAGAACAAGCTCTCCCGGAGCCCCGCTGATTGTCTGTCGGCCGTTAACTTTAACGATTCTGTTCAGTCTGTTTCTGATATGTTAACACGCCGAAGCCTCAGCTCAACGCCGCTCTACACCGGATGTAGATTAACTGCTAACTGCTAAGTACTTCCTGATTTCAAAATAAAAGCGGCAAACACTGGAGCCACAGAAATAACATATATAGAAAAAACATTTAAAGGGACTTCTCAGCGGTGAAGAGACTCAAATATTAAATTGGAGTAAAAGTAGAAATGCCTCTTTGTAATCTGATACAAGTATATATTCAATGCTTTAATGAAGTGAACGTATTTCAATAGAGACCTACTCATTAAAGTTGCCTTTCCCTTTCAGAGATATTTTATCATATATCTGATGCAATTTTACATGATATTACAACTGATGCTCTACAACAAGATGCTACTTGCATCAAAGTGTTTGTCAAAATATGATTGTAGAAATATGTTTAAGGCAACAACAAATGCTATACTCATCTGTAAAAAACATGTCGAAGAGAACGTGACGATCTTAAAAAGTTCAGTCTGAACAGGTGCAGCAGCTCACACTCTGCATAACTGCTTTATTCTATCTGTTATTTGCCTGTATGTAATGAAAACAGATGGCGGGATTTGCTACTGTAATAATTTCAAAATAATTGTTTTTTGCTCTTTTTAATGGGAATTATGTTTTATAACTCAATCATGATCAAGACAGTTTGTCTTGTAGAAGCTGCGGGGGAGTCTTATCTATCTGCTCTGGTTCTGTAGATGGACAGTCTAATGACGTCACTATAAACAAACATGGCGGACAGCTGACGGCTCCGTTACTAACCAGTTTAACAACAAGCGCTTATTTGAATCTGTCCTGCACGTGAACCATTATACAAACATGCTGTTTTATGAAATGAGAAGCGTTTAGTTTGCGTCAGACACGCGACACTTGTGTGAGGCGTCATCGTCAGCGATATATTATCTTAGCTCGCCGGTTACCAAGGCAACGTAAGCTAATCCAAGGTTAGCGGGCAGTTAGCTAGCTGTTAGCTGTGCTCAGGGGCTGTCGCTTTGTAAAATTCGATGTTTCTGTACAGCAAGTTGTTTATTTATGCGCCGAATCAAATTAAACAGCTTCAGTGTCAAAATATTTGAAGTTTATTGAGTAACTCTCGATATAATCCATCTGATAAACGCGACATCAATGAACTGCGTGTTTTATTAACGGAATTCGTGTTTGGCTTCAGACTCGTTTCTTTGCTGTTCAGCTAGAAACTACAGCAAAGACAGAAAACATTTTGTTACTGATCGTGTGCAGGAGAGCAAAACTCTGATGTTTCATGTGAGGAACTAATGTTCACCTGTTCTGCAGGGAGAGGAGTCTGACTCCTGTCACATTAAACTAAGATTCACTGCTGTGAAGCAGAAACTTTTCTAAACCAAATGCATTTTAAATTAGGACATATTGGATGTAAGTTAAAGGAGGCCATGGAGCAGTACAGTATTCTGGGTCGGATCGGAGAAGGAGCTCACGGCATTGTCTTCAAGGCCAAACACATCGAGGTGAAGGAGCTGAGGGGAGACATGCTTCTGTTTGACTGTTGATCAGATCAAACAACGCTTTGTAGTCACATTATATAAAAACTGATCCCTGCTTAGTGTATCATCAGTTCATTGATGATTTATGATTATTGATAGAATATTAAATATACTCTGTCAGACAGGAGAGACGGTGGCTCTGAAGAAAGTGGCTCTGAGGAGGCTGGAGGACGGCATCCCCAACCAGGCTCTGAGGGAGATCAAGGCCCTGCAGGAGATCGAGGACAACCAACATGTGAGTATGAGAGGACGCCATGTTGGGTCAGAGGTCACAGGTCACACTCCTCCTCCGCCTCCTTGTCAGGTGGTGAAGCTGAAGGACGTCTTCCCTCACGGTACGGGCTTCGTCCTTGTATTCGACTTCATGCTGTCCGACCTGTCTGAGGTCATCAGAAACTCAGAGCGACCACTGACCCCGGCCCAGGTCAAAGGTTACATGCTGATGCTGCTGAAGGGCGTGGCCTTCCTGCATCACAACAACATCATGCACCGGGTCAGTTCCTGTCTGAGCCCCTCCCTCCACACACCGAGTTTCTCATCATCATCATCGTCATGTGACGTATGTGTGTGCGCATGGGTGCGTGTAGGACCTGAAGCCAGCGAACCTCCTCATCAGCTCCTCAGGTCATCTGAAGATCGCAGACTTCGGTCTGGCTCGACTGTTCAGTGAACAGGGAGAGAGACTGTACAGCCACCAGGTGGCCACCAGGTAACACTAACACTAACACTAACACACACACACACACACACACACACACACACACACACACTCCTCTGCTGTTCAACATACACAGAGTATCTTTCTGTTATCTGGCTCCGCTCTGTGGTCACCTGAGTAACCACAGTTTATTGATCAGCTGTGCGTGTGTGTTTGTGTGTGTGTTCAGGTGGTACCGAGCTCCTGAGTTGCTGTACGGAGCCAGAAAGTACGATGAGGGGGTCGACCTGTGGTGAGAAAACTCTGTTTGTCCGAACATTCACTTCCTGTTTCTGTTTGTGCTGTGATCAGTCAATCAATCATTCAATCAATCAACCAGTCGACTGAACGATCAGTGAAGAAATATTAATGGTTTGAACCTGATGCAGTAACTCCTGTGTGTGTGTGTGTCTCTGTGTCTCTGTGTGTGTGTCTCAGGGCGGTGGGCTGTATCTTCGGCGAGCTGTTGAACTCATCTCCTCTGTTTCCTGGAGAGAACGACATCGAACAGCTGTGCTGCGTCCTCAGAGTGCTGGGAACACCGACACAGGACAGCTGGCCTGTAACACACACACACACACACACACACACACACACCTGAAACACACACATACTAACAGTTATGATATTACTGTTTGTATTCATATACAGAAGCTGTAGTGGCTATGTCCCCTTTTAGGCCGCTACTGGTGCTAATTTTGTAGATTGTTCTGACGTGTGACTTGAAGAAACTTATACCAAAACTTTCATCTATATTTTAACTGAAAATGCATTTATTTGCAAACTGTTCACATTCTTGCGTCATTCCTCTTAATACGTTTTCCAAAAAAAAGAGTCTTTTAAACCAAAATCAACGCAATTTCTCCATAGTCAAAAACTTTTTGCTTCCCCCAATTATACACACACACACACACACACACACACACAGGTGTGTGACCTGAATTAAATTTCTTCTGGCCAGCCTCTGCCTTTACCATACTACCCCTTAGTGTTCAGGAGGAGTAAAACCGTAAAATACGAATGAATAATATGGCTCCTACACACCAGCCCCTAATTGCGTCTGGCAGAAGACAGAGCAATTTTCAAACAATATTTAAAGAAGCCACAAAAACGCAAAACAAAACAAACAAACAAAACAAAAATAGAACAAACGCATAACAAATAACATTCATAGCATCGGTAATTATACCTCATGCAAGGTTTCTTATGCATTAGTTAACACATGAACTTGACCTTAATCCTTAATCTGTAGCTTCACATAAAAGACAGATTTTTGTTACAGGTCTTTCGATTACATTCGTTTTAGTTTTAAGACGAACAGACTGTACCAGACCTCTCCTATCAGGAAAGGTTTTCAGTACTCTTCCGAGCAACCAGGATCCTCATGGTGCTGTAGAATCCACGACTACAACATCATCTCCAGTCGTGAAACTTCTTTTTTCCTTTGTCCATCTTTGTCATTCTTGCAACAATGGCAGATACTCAGCAACCTATCTTTTCCAGAAGAGATCTGCAATATATTGAACTTGTTTCCATCTTCTCTTTGTGTATAGATCTCTCTTTTCAAAAAGTCCTGGTGGTAGAAAGGGTTTCCCTTTCATAAGAAGCAAGTGATTTGGGGTCAGTGCCTCGAGGTCATTTGGATCACTATCACTACACTTCAGACAGTGTAGTGAGCATTATCACTACACTTCAGACAGTGTAGTGATAGGGCGATCATTCAGCATTGCTTCAATTTCACAGAGCACGGTTTGAAAACCTTCACCATCCAAACTTTGTTGATGGAGGACTGAGCTCAAAATCTTTCTGATCATCCGTATGATGCGCTCCCAAGCGCCACTGTGATGTGACCCAGCAGGTGGGTTGAAACTCCACTTTATTCCCTTTTGTGACAAAGATCTTTCAATGTGGTGCTGGTTTAGAGAAGCTAAGGCTTCTCTTAGCTCTCTTTTGGCTCCCACAAAGTTTGTACCATTGTCTGATCTCACATGAGAAACTTGTCCTCTTCGACAGAAGAATCTTCACAAAGCGTTAATGCATGAGTTTGTGTCGAGAGAGTATGCTACCTCCAGGTGAACAGCCCTACTTGCCATACAAGTGAAAATTACTCCATATCGTTTCACGATGTTACGTCCTCTTTTCACATCGACTGGCCCGAAGTAATCTACACCCACATTAGTGAATGGAGGGAGATCAGGAATAATTCAATGGGCAAGTCTGCCATTTTCTGTTCTCCATTCTTTCCTCTGTACCGCCTGCAAATTCTGCACTTTGCGATAATCTTTGTCACTGCAGCATTTGCATTTGTGATCCAATATTTTTTCCTTACGGTGGAACGTACATGATTTTTTCCCCCCATGGCCAAGCCGTTCATGAACATAACGGAGAATAAGGTTTGAGATGTGTTGGTCTATAGATAAGATGAGGGGATATTTTGTGTTGTGTGCAGACCTAAAGCTCTATCCATTGGTAGCTTGTCTCTGTCCAGATCAAGCTCAAACAGGTTCTTTGATTTGTGTTCTTCTGGAATGCTCTGAAGCACTTCCCGACTGTTACTGATCCATTTTGTGAGATTGAACCCTCCTCTTTTGCAAAGAGCTATGAGATTCTCAACCATGATGATGGCATCCTCTTCAGAGGGCAGGCTCTTCAGAAGGTCGTCCATATAAAAGTTTCTGTTGACTGTGTCAATCACTTCTGCTGGAAAGCTGGTTTGGTTATCCTCAGCAGTCCTCCTAAGAGCAAAGCATGCACAGCTGGGTGAAGACACTGCCCCAAATAAATGGACAGTCATGCGATGCTCTACTAGACCATGTTCGAGGTTACCTTCAGGCCACCACAGGAATCTTAAAAAGTCCACATGTTCATCCGCCACCTTTACTTGGTGGAACATGGCTTCTATGTCTGCCATTATTGCCACAGGATCCTGTCTGAACCGCGTAAGGACTCCTACCAATGAGCTGGTCAAGTTTGGGCCCTGTAGAAGTTGACTGTTGAGCGAGACACCTTTGAATTCTGCTCCACAGTCAAACACAACTCGTAATGTTCCCTTCCTTGGATGGTGAAATCCATGGTGAGGTATATACCATACCTTACCCTCACATGGTTCTAACTGATGTTGTGGCACTGGTTCAGCATAGCCTTTACTAATGACATCAGCAAGACAGTTTCTGTACTCACTATGAAAACTTGCATCCTTCTGAAGTTTCCTTTTCAGACCGTGAATACGTTGCTTGGCAACACAGAGGTTGTTTGGCATGGTGACATTTTCTCTTTTGAAAGGCAAATTCATTTTATAATGACCTTTCTGAAGCTGAACAGAGCTTTCCATGATTTCAACAAACTTCTTTTCCTCTCTTGACATCTCCTCTTGGTCTTTAGTAGTCATTTCATTAAAGTCATGGTTGTATTGATTGATTAGCAACTGCTCAATTCTGTCAACAACTACCCTGTTAACAATAACTGCAGGGCAGCCACTCAAACTTTGCTTGTCATCATTTCCTTGTAGCGGAACATTTATCACCCACCCCAGTAAGGTTCTGACGGCATATGGTCCATCTCCATGACTGTTAATCACCTCCCAAGGTTCCATCAATTTGGAGGCATTGGTGCCAATTAACAAGTCAACATCAGCTCTTATCCGAGGAATCTGAATATCTTTGAGATAAGGCCACTTACCCAGTTCCTCGTCAATGATAATGTTGTCCGTTGACACAGGTATCTTTTTCTGGGTAAACACATCAGGAAGCTCGTAGAAGTGCTTGCCAGAAAATTCTGAGATTTCCAGTCCATTAATGATGCAGCTTGATACTGCCTTATGACCCATGGTGCGTAGATGAATTTTAGCTCTTCGTCCTTCAATGTTCAACCTGTCCGCCAGTTTTTCAGAACAGAAGGTGCCTGTGCTTCCTGGATCCAGAAAAGCATACATCTCAATCACCTTATTTCCCTTTGTGCACTTCACTTGTACAGGCAAGATGGGAAGAAGAAGAAGAAGATTCACTTTAATTATCTACAAGTGGAAATTAGACCTTTCACATGCATGTACAACACACACACACACACACACACACACACACACACACAAACAACACACGCATGCTGGCAGTGGGCAGCCACTTAAGGCTGCCCAGGGAGCAACTAGGGGGGTTAAAGGCCTTGCTCAAGGGCCCAGAGTGGTGGCCAGTGATGCCAGATCTCGGTCACAGTCGCAGTCGTGGTCGAGGTTTCTTCCTCTCACGTCTCCCATGCCGACCTCTCATACTGGTCTGGTCAGGATTTGAACCGGCATCTGGTTTCCTCCAGGTTGTGGGGTTCGCCCCTTTATGACCACAAGTTGAAGTGGTGGTGCAACTTTCAGCTCCTTTTTTTGGCAGTTCAGTATCTATGTATAACCTTTTCCCTTTTTTCAATATGCAAAATACTGGGATGACTTTGGTTGCAATGTCTGCATGTAATGCGCCTATTGCAGTTGTGCCCTGTGCACAAGCAACCAAAACAAAGACCTTTCTCCTTTAGAAAGTTTAGTTTTTCCCTGTGCGCCTTTTTTCCCCAGTTGTGGACACTGCTCCAATGCATGACCACGAGAACAATATAGGCAGGTAGTAGGGCTTATCTTTGTACAGGAGATAACTTCTTTCTGAACTTTATCAGTGCGAGCATCTGCTTTAAATTCATCAGTAATTGACACATGAGTTGCAAAACTGTTTCTTTTGAACTGTGATTTCATTTGAGGCTTGCTTTTGATTCCTCCTTTAACAAGTGGAGTGTCCTGTATGTCACCAAAGACTGGATCTGAAGCTATTCTAACCTGTTGCTCGATGAACTTGACGATGTCAGTGAAACAAGCTCTTCGAGCCTCTCTGTCCAAAATATCACATGCTCTTGCTCTCCAATTTTCTCTGAGTTTATATGGAAGTTTCTGAATCACAGTTTTCATACTTGCTGGCATGTTTAGCTCTTCCAAGTATTGTAATTCCTCCATAGCATTGGAACATTCACACAGGTAAAGTGCATATGCTTGGAGGCCTTTAATGTCCACAGACTTGGCCATCCAGTGATCATATAGGCTGCTGTTACCTTTAATCCATTTCCAAAATGCTCTTTAAGCAATTGCTGCATACAAGATCCCTTGGCTGCCCCCTAGTGAACTGTTCAAGATAATACAAACAGTCTCCTTTACTGTTAGTCTTTGCTTCCACACAATGTTCAAACACCTTTATAAATGGTTTGCAGAGGATCTCCACTGAAAAGTGGAATTTCCCTGTGGGGTAGAAACTGAGAAGTTTGCATTTGAACAAGGAGTGTTGTGATCTCATTTTGTCGTTGCAGACTGTAGCGATTTCCTGATGTTTGATTATTGCCTTGAGAAGGTAAAGAGATTTGAATCATTTCTGGCCTTGTTCCTCTCCAGAGGATCCAAAGTTGATTGGTTCACTGTTTGCATATCCTGTTGAGACTTAGCATCATCCTGTTTATCGTGAGCTGTGTCCATGATGTTGTGGTGATCAGATACAACTGACTTTTCCACCAACGAATTGCTTTGCACAGAATGTTCATGCTGAGGCATATGCTGTTGTCTGGACTGCTCATGTTGAAGCTCATATTTATTGCCACGTAGACTGAGAGAAGTAGGCATGTTTTTAAGTTGAGACTCTTTCTTAAAATAATACTCCATTCCATCCGAAACACTGCCACTGTCACAGGTCTGCAGCACTACTAACCTAGCAGTTGAGGCTGCTAGTTCAGTGTCCAGCTCCTGCTGCTCCTTTTTCCTCCTTAAGATCTCTGTCTGCTCCTCCAAAGCAAGCCATTAGTGCAGCTTTTTCCCGCCTCTGCTTTGATGCGTGCAGATGAAGTATAAGATTTACTACTTTTGGAGCTTTTGTGACTTGACCGTGTATTTGACTCAACATTTGAAATGCTGTCATGAGGCTCAACATGAACCTCCTCTTTATCATTGTCACCGGCCTCATCAACAGATTAACTTTGAGTTTTAGACAACCACTTACTCACATCAGCAATAAAAGCATTGACATTCAACATCTTTGCTTTGTACCATGTTTCATGTTTTGTCGCTTCATCTTTAGATAATAACCCCAGTAAAGTCACATGTGCTTGTTTTGCTTCATCACACACAACCTTATACTTCCAGAATGTACATTTCACCTCATTTACACAAGCTTTATCATTCATCAAGTCAACAATTGTTTCTTTTAGTTTAGATAGTTTATTCAGCTTGGTTTTTCTTTCTTTTTGTAAATTGTCTACTTTTTCCATAAATGCTTTGGGTGTTAAATGTACAATGCGCTTTTTCACAGCGTCCGTTTCTCGCTCTTTCGCACCCCCACCAAGTTCAGTCTCATTTACCGACAGTTTTTCTTCAACAAGTGAGCCGCAAGGTTGTGCAATAATTTCCTCTTCCATATTGATAACGTCAGTGTCTTACGAGCACACGGAATGTCAGTTTTAGTCTACATCTGCGAAACAAAACGTCTAAACGCGCACGCAGTTAGTTTAAGACGGTCGCAACCAATGCATTGGATTGCACACATATTTACAATGGCCATTCATTTGGGTCAGCGCTGCACATACCCCAAACGCTGGCCGGCAAAGGTGATCTGATGTCCCGATCTTTAACGCCGATGTCCCGGTGGCACCCCAGTAGCTCCGGTAAACCTCCAGCAGGTGATCGATGCAGTCGAGATGTATCCGCCATAACGCGATTGTCCAACGTTGGTTCCCAATGAAGCACACCATGTATCCCGATGGTCCAAAATGAAGCAGTTTTTGACCTAAGTGTAGTGGCTAAGTCCCCTTTTAAGCCGCTACTGGTGCTAATTTTGTAGATTGTTCTGACGTGTGACTTGAAGAAACCTATACCAAAACTTTCGTCTATATTTTAACTGAAAATGCATTTATTTGCAAACTGTTCACATTCTTGCGTCATTCCTCTTAATACGTTTTCCAAAAAAGAATCAACGCAATTTCTCCAAGCACAGTCAAAAACTGTTTGTTTCCCCAAAATTACACACACCTGTGCTCAATGACCTGAATTAAATTTCTTCTGGCCAGCCTCTGCCTTTACCGTACTACCCCCTAGTGTTCAGGAGGAGCAAAACCGTAAAATACAAATGAATAATATCGCTCCTACAGAAGCTATACACACAGTTTGTTATAGTATAGTATATAGTATGTGTGTGTCAGGTGTGTGTGTTTGAGGTGTGTCAGGTGTGTGTGTGTGTGTGTGTGTGTGTGTGTGTTTGAGGAGTTTTTCCAGCAGGGTGCGCTGAGCAGCTGAAACGCTCAGACTAAAACAACAAACACGACTCTTTCATTTTATTATTAATGAGACACAGCCTCTGACTCCCAGCATGCACCTGTGCTCCATAACAAACGGATGCAGGATCAAGATCATCACATTGATTGATGATCAATTAAATAATGAAAAAATAAAGATGGAATCGTTGCTGTTTAAACCTTATCAATAACTGAATTATTGAAACTGATCAGAAACAGCCAATAATAAGAATATCCAGTTCATCTAAAGGTCGGGCAGCTCTGTTGTAACTAAGTACATTTACTCGAGTACTGCACCAGCTGTACTGTTGATCTGACATTTCATGGATTTGACAATAAAGATTATAATTTGATGAGTTCATTTATCACTAACAACTCAGTTCATCATCAGTAAAACAATAAAATAAACCTCAACAATTAATTGAATTACTTCAGTGTTTACTCTTTACTCCAGGATGCACAAGAAGTGCAGGTGCGTCGCAGCTGTGTCGCAGCATCACAGCGTTTCTCTGTGTCTCTGCAGGAAATCGTGGAGCTGCCAGATTACAACAAAATCACCTTTAAGGAGAATCCAGCGATCCCATTTGAGGAGATCGTACCGGACACGCCCCCTCAGGCTGTCGACCTGCTGTACAAGTTCCTGGTGTATCCGTCCAAACAGCGCTGCTTGGCCAGACAGGTAGGAAACAGGAAGTGATGTCGAAGTCTGTTCCTCAGGTTCAGTCTGAGTCCAGAACCACAGGAACTTCAGGTTCTGGTCCAGTTCTCTAGACCCCCCTGTGGCCTCTAGCGGTACTACAGCAGGTCTGGGGTGAACTGCATCATGGGATGTGGCTGATGATCACGTCCTGAATGCACTGATCTGTGTATTGATCAGTTTATTGATTGGTGAATTGATCGGTGTATTGATCAGTGAATTGATTTGTATATTGATCAGTTTATTGACTGGTTTATTGATCAGTGTATTGATCAGTGGTCCTCTGTCCTCTGCAGGCTCTCCTCCATCCTTACTTCTTCTCCTCTCCTCTTCCTGCCCATCACTCAGAGCTGCCCATCCCTCACAGGGGGGGCCGACCCCCCCGCCAGCGCCTGCAGGCTCCGCCCACCGACTTCTCATTGGACGTGCCCCTGCAGAGAAGCGTGGTGGACCCTGCACTGCTGCAGGGGCACGCCTCCTGCCTCTGATGTTGTTCTGTTGGTTTGTTTATTGTTCATGTTGTTGTTGTTGTTTGCTCCTGCGGAAAATGATAAAAACTATAAAAGATGAATCAGATCACAATAATCAATAAACAATAACTGATCAAACATGTTCACACGTGTTATTGTCCTGGTTCATGGATCAAAGGATGAAGCATTTTATAGGTCGACCTCGCTATGACATCATCACGTGTCATTAACAGCAGATATTTTAAATGAACTGTGGACACTGATGCTGCAGCATGTGTGTGTGCGTGCATGTGTGTTCACTGTTTTCATTGTTTGTCTGAAAACAGTCGCTCTGATGATTAATTTGTAACTGTTTTAAGATAAAATGAAGAAACTGAGTTGATGTTAAAACGACTCAAACTGTCACCTCCCACTTCCTGTTCCCCCTCCTGTCTGTCAGCGCAGACACACACACAGATGGACAGACAGGCAGGAGTGACACAGTGACTGTGAGCAGCTCGTCAGCTCTGTGAGTGTTGTTGTTGTTGTGTTGTAGCAGACAGTGTGATTAGCAGAGGTGAATGTTCACATGTTCAGTTTAACTTGTTTCCACATCATAGGAAAGTACTGAACTGTAGTCGATCAATCATGTGATCAGTTTATTAAATATTGATTGTTACGGATGGAACAGAGACGATGATCAGTCTAATTTGTTAATAATCAGCTTTCTGTGCACTCAGTACTTTTATACTTTGAGTAGTTTGTAACTGATACTTGCTCATTTAATGCAGTTTAATGTGTAATACAGTATTTTCATTGAGTACTTCTCCCTCTGCTCCTGCTCCTCCTCTGTGACACAGTGATGATGTCAGAGCACTTGCAGCCAGCTGATTGGTTGTCTGCTGTGATGACTGCTCCAGGTGAAGCTCTGAGCCTGAGGTCTCAGGTGAGAATCACCTGTCCGGTCCTCTATCACTGTGAACCATTCATTTGTGGATTATTCTGCTTCTTCTTCTGCTGTTCTATGTTCTGTTCCTCTCAGGTTAGCCACGCCCCCTCACACACCTGCCTCCAATCACCAAACATGTCCCATGATGCCGAGCGGCTGACTCCTGCCCATCAGTTCATCACCTCCTCTCCTTGGTTGGACGTCTCCAGCTGTCAATCACTGATTCGCCCTCCTCATGTCCCACCCCCTCCTTCCTTATATGGTGATCCAGCATTGACACCTGGATGTAACAGTTACCATGGCAACCTTAATCCCGCCAGTGATTGGCTGTTACCTGGCAGTCAGCCTTGGGGGCGGGGAAGTGTGCCAGGTGAGATGTCTACCTGTGTGTGTGTGTGTGTGCTGAACCTGCTGTGTCAGATGCGTTTCATGTTTCTGTTGTTATGTTTGTTCAGAGCAGCGCGAGTGTGTGAGCTGCAGGACGAGCAGCGCCCCCCTGTGGAGGAGAGATGCAGCAGGATGTCACCTGTGCAACGCCTGCAGTGCCCAACAAGAAGTCAGCAACAGGCCGCTGCTGCGCGTCAAGAGGGGAGCAGTAAGTCACAGTCTGACTGTGTTAGCCTCCATTAGCATCTGAGCTAAACGCTGCTCAGAGACAATGTCTCTTAGAATCAACCGGTCAATCAATCAGTCAGTCAGTATCAATAACCTGGTGCGACATTGTGCTCAGGTCGTGACTCAGAGGAAAGAAACTCAGTGTGTGAACTGTTCAACTGTGACGACGACGCTGTGGAGGCGCAACTCTGCAGGACAACCGGTCTGCAATGCCTGCGGCCTGTACTACAAACTGCACCAGGTACTGCACCAGGTACTGCACCTGTACTACACCTGTACTACAGACTGCACCAGATACTGCACCTGTACTACAGACTGCAGCAGGTACCACACCTGTACTGCACTTGTACTACGCCTATACTACAGACTGCACCAGATACTGCACCTGTACTACACCTGTACCACAGACTGCACCAGGTACTGCACCTGTACTACACCTGTACTACAGACTGCACCAGGCACTGCACCTGTACTACAGACTGCACCAGGTACCACACCTGTATTGCACCTGTACTACACCTGTACTGCAGACTGCACCATGTACTGCACCAGTACTACACCTGTACTACAGACTGCACCAGGTACTGCACCTGTACTACACCTCTACTACACCTGACCTACAGACTGCACCAGGTACTGCACCTGTACTACACTTGTACTACAGATTGCACCAGATACTGCACCTGTACTACAAACTGCACCAGGTACCACACCTGTACTGCACCTGTACTACAGACTGCACCAGGGACTGCACCTGTACTACAAACTGCACCAGGTACCACACCTGTACTGCACCTGTACTACAGACTGCACCAGGGACTGCACCTGTACTACAGACTGCACCAGGTACTTGTACACGTGTTCTTCATGTGTTTCAGGTCAACAGGCCGCTGGCGATGAGAAAAGACAGAATCCAAACCAGAAACCGGAGAATGACCAATAAGAACAAGAGGAGCAGGAAATCTGACCAATCACATGTGAAGCTGTGCAAGCTGGCTCCACCCACAGAGGAGGCTGGGTTTGACTTCTGCTACCCTGAGCCCTCACCTCCTCCTCCTCCTGCTCCTTATCCTCCTCCTGCTCCTCCTGCTACTCCTATTTGTTGAGTTGTTTCTCCTCGTTAATAAACTTGAATCTTCTGATTCTGATTTAAAAACGTGTTTGTTTTTTATTTGTTTGGGGAGAGAGAGAGAGACAGGACGGGGAGAGAGAGACACACAGGAGGGGGAGGGAGAGACAGGAAGGGGAGAGAGAGAGACACAAGAGGGGGAGGGAGAGACAGGAGGGGGAGAGAGAGAGAGACACAGGAGGGGGAGGGAGAGACAGGAAGGGGAGAGAGAGGAGAGGAGGAGTGTGGAGACATCATGGGACGTCCCGCAGCAGCCGAGGCCTCTAGCAGCATAACTGAGGGATGGCATTAAGGAGTAACTGTGACTAACTATGGGTTTAGTCATGAGAACTAGAACTAGAACTAGAGCTGTGAGCTTTGTCAGACAGGAAGGTTTTCAGCTTTACTTTAAAAGTAGAGAGGGTGTCTGCTCCTGAACCCAAACTGGCAGCTGGTTCCACAGGAGAGGACCCTGAGAGCTAAAGGCTCGGCCTCCCATTCTACTTTTGGAAACTCTGGGAAGCACAAGCAAACCTGCTCTCTGGGAGCGAAGTGATCTGTTGGGGTAATAAGGAGTTAGCATATCATTGATGTAATAATCCAATAAAATGTGGATTATTAAATATTAGCTCTCTCTCGTCTGTTAGTAAATGATTGATTACCGATCATCACATTGATTTATTTTGTCTTACTGAGACCTGGCTGCAGGAGGAAGAATACGTTAGTCTGAATGAGTTGACCCCTGCCAGTCACATCCCAGACCTAAGTCTGGGTTTAAAACATTTGAGTCTACTACTAAGAAGAAGGACTTTAAAATCTATTCTGGACTTTACAGGGAGCCAATGAAGAGAAGCTAAAACTAGAGAAATATGATCTCTCTTGCTAATTCCCATCAGAACCCTCGCTGCAGCATTTTGGATGAGCTGGAGGCCTCGCAGTGAGCTAGTCGGACAACCTGACAACAAGGAATTACAGTAGTCCAGCCTTGAAGGAACAAATGCATGGACTAGCTTTTCAACGTCACTTTGGGACAGGATACTCCTAATATTAGCTATGTTGCGCAAGTGAAAGAAGGCAGTCCTAGTGACCTGACTAATGTGAGACTGAAAGGACAAGTCCTGGTCAAACATAACTCCAAGGGTCCTCGGGGTTGAGCTGGAGGCCAGGGTAAAGCCATCCAGAGTGACTCTATGGTCAGAACCTGCCTCTGATTAGGACCAAACACCATCACCTCAGCTTTGTCTGTGTTTAGGAGTAAAACATTACAGGTCACCAGGCCTTAATATCTGTCAGACATGTCTGATGATGTCTGATGTCAAGTGTAAACAGTGAAACTGCTGTGTGATGGATCAGACCTGTGTGTTTCCCTCAAGATAAATCCTGATAACTTTATTGATCCACTTTCATCATCAGGGCATTTCCCTCAGCTGTTTACGGCTGCTTAGCTAACATTAGCAGACACTGTCACAGACACAGTCAAATACAAAAGTCAAATACTGAAAAGTTAAACAGCGGATAAATAAAGTAATCAGAGAAAGATAAAAATTATCATGTGATGTATTGATTGATTGATGATTTACAGGCATGAATGTGATGTGAAGCGCAGCAGCATGCACCTGAATTCAGCACACAGACACAGCAGAGAGGTCGAGATTAACAGGTGGAGCAGCAGCAGCAGGTGGAGCAGGAGGAGCAGCAGGAGCAGCAGCAGCAGGAGCAGTAGCAGCAGGAGCAGCAGCAGCAGGAGCAGCAGCAGCAGCAGGAGCAGCAGCAGGAGCAAGAGCAGCAGCCGCTCTCAGAGGCCGCAGGCTGCTCAGGGACATGATGCAGGAGCAGACAGTGAAGGCTGCACCCCCACTCAGAGCCACCTGCAGGCTGCCTGCTGGAGGCCGAGGTTGTGCAACGCAGGAGGCTTCTGGTTTTCCGGACCCAGAAGAAAAAATGCCAAGAGAGGAAAAAGGAGCTGTTGGTGGTCTGAGGCCGGCCAGAGGCTCGCTGCCTCTCTCTACCACTCTCTCTCTCTGAGGCCAGCGGGCGCTCATGGTGCCACCGAGCTGCAGATGGATGACACGAACAGATAGGCAACCACAGCACACACAGAAACACACACTCTGATACACACTGGTGCACTCAGACACACACACACACACACACACACAGATACACACACACAGTAAACGGTTGGTGAGTTTACAGTTTGACATGATGACATCTGAAGGCCAGGAGACGTTAAACACACACACACACTCTGGACTAAGTGTGTGTGTGTGTGTGTGTGTGTGTGTGTGTGTGTGTGTGTGTGTGTGTGTGTGTGTGTGTGTGTCCCTCAGCAGGTCATTCAGATGAGCTGTGAGCCCCCAGACACAGACTGTCAAAGACCCCCCCGTTCATACAGGAGCAACAGAAGCGGTGGTGTAACATGACTCTCTCTCTGCCTGCCTGTCTGCCTGCCTGCCTGTCTCTCTGCCTGTCTGTCTCTCTGTCTGCCTGCCTGCCTGTCTGCCTGCCTGTCTGTCTGCCTGCCTGGCTGTCTGCCTGTCTCTCTGACAGACAGTACTGTTTCCATGTTAAAGGTCAAAAGTTGACTCATTGTGTGAGTGACTAATAGTTTTGTTGTTTGTTTGTTTGTGTGTGTGTTGTCTTGTGTCAACTGTTTGTTCAGTGGGTCAGGGAAACGATCAACCAATCAGAGCTCGGCTCTTTAACAGCTTTGTTAAACTGCTAACAAGCTGCAGTTTGATAAGAACTCATTGCTGAGTAAACAGATTCAGGAGTGACGAAGGACCGCGCCCATGCTATCAACCACAGGAGACCCCGCGGTGCTGGGCAGCTGAAGGTAACACACAGTGAGAGCTCAAACAAACACAAACACAAACAAACACATGTTCAATAAAAGCTGTTTATTGTTTATCTGATAATACCTCTGAGGTCATGGATCATCTCAATGCGACTGCAGGTCATTACATCACTTCCTGTGTTCTCCACAAATCAACCACTGACACAGTCCCACAGGTGAGAAACTGTGCAGGTGTGACATCAGCAGGTTCATCTGATCAGCTGATGTGTGACATCACCCACAGACAACAGGAGCTACTTCCTGTCTAAGCTACACAGTAACTGTACCTGCCCCAGGTGCGTTGTCATGGTAATTGCACCTGAACTAAAAGCTGTCCTGCAGTGTCCTGCAGGGCTGCCACTGCGCAGACTGAACCCAGATCAGCTCTGACTTCACATTTAAACTGTTCCAGTGTGTCAAGCAGCAAAACCACAATGTTAAATCACGATGAATGAAACTCAGTGAAGTCTGAACCGGAACTGAACCAGGACCAGGACCAGGACCAGAACTGATCCAGGACAGAACTGGTTCTGGCTGATGCTGATGTTTGTTTTTGTTGATTTTTAATGAATTAAATCTAAATAAAAATAAATTCTTTTTTTTTTCATTTCAGGCTGTAAAACGTCATCAGATTCCGTTAAACAGTCAAACATTATGTGACATCATCAAAGATTCAAACAGGAAGTGAAAAAATACATCTGTTCTCTGAGCTTTTCAAAATAAAGGACCTCTGTTTTGTTGTAATTCAGGACAAACGACGGGATCACTGGACATCACCAATCAATGAAATCAATAAGATCAGGTTGATCTTCATTAAATCAATAAACTGGTGAAACAGACAAACTCATTTTATCTCATAGTTTGTTCAGAGATGATGTTTCTAACTGATGTCTCACTGCTGTTTGTTTATTGACTAATATGATTATTACTGATTATTGTTATTGATGAAACATGATGAGGCTTTAATGTGGCTTACGTCAGCAGCTCCATACTGCATAAACATGAGATGACATCATGGACGTAAAACAATTAACCTTACATCATAAAACTCATCATGTATCCCGCAGATGAAGGTTGTCTGGAGCAGGTAGCTGTTTCCTGTGTCAGCACCGCCCGGGTGCGGTCCGTATTCCGAATCAAACACACCCGCAGTATCGCCGTGTGTCACAGGTGCATTCTGGGTCCTGATGACTACCTGCAGACAGGTGAACGCAGATCGTCTGAACAGACACGAGACAGATTTGAAACTGCTGGCGGAGCGAGCACGAAGCTGTTGCTCAGACAGGTGAGATCACACCTGAGCCGCCACTTCCATCAACAATCTGACGGTAACTCACTGACGCACAGAGCACAGCACAGTCCGAGTACTACTGCTGTCTACCTGTACTCCATTACACCTTACAGGTAACTGTTGTACTGTACTCAATTACTTTGGTCTGACAGGTGTAACCTGGTCTCCATCTGTGCTGCTGTCACATGACTCAGCTGACTGTACTTATACTACAAACACTTAAAGATGAGAGTATCAGTTACCTTTACTCCAGACTGTGTGATGTAATGCAGCATTTTCACAGTACTCTCACTCTCTGAGGATGAACTGTGATGAAGTGACATAAAAATGTCACTTTGAACCATTTCCCTCATGTTTCAGCTCATTATCCTGACTTCCTGTGCTTGTTAGTGTCTGTTATAAATGAAACAAGCTGTTTGGCTTGAGCTCAGTCAGGCAGTGGATAGCTAACACAGCTAGCAGGAGCAAGCGTTAGCATATTAAAGAAGTTCAACACTTACTTCACCTCTGGAGTCAGGATGTGATTAGCCTAGCTTAGCATAAAGACTGAAAGCAGGTGGAAACAGCTAGCGGAGCTCACACAGCCCGACACAAACTGTTCCTGCGTTTCTCAGTTCAGCGTCAGGTGTTGGTTGGTGTTTACTGACCTCTGCACCGGAGCAGCCTAGCTGTTTCCACTCTTCATGCTAAGCTAAGCTAACACATCCAGGGTCCAGGACACAAACATGTGAATCTCCTCAGTTCATTCTGAGAAACTGAAACTGGTTTGGCTGACGGCTCCTCCATCACACTCCTCCATCATGCTCCTCCTCCTCCAGGAGCAGATCTGACTCTTCCTGGTCATCCTTGGACCAGGACCTGAATATTGAGACTCCTCATTAGAAGCAGAGTCCTGGATCAGTCAGATCCCTCAGAGACTCAGAAAATGCATAGAAGATGTGAACAGAGGGAGGAGGCTGAGGGGGTGGGGCTAAAGGGCAGCGCAAGGGTGTGTGGGAGTTGTAGTGTAACTGTGGGGAAACAGGCGCCCCCCCCCCCCATCTGAAGACCTTTAGACAATAATTGATGAAAATAATTAATCTGCTGAAATTATTGATTTGACATGAAGATCCGTTAGAGAGTGGATGTCTCACTCTGATGAGTGAACAGGAAGTAGCTTCACTGTGCTGAGCTACAGTAGAGTTCAGTGCAGACGGGATCAGATGTTTACCAACTTTATTTACTATTTGTTATGTACAAAGCTGATTTACTATTTGTTATGTACAAAGCTGATATTGATCATTAAAAGGTGAGTGACTGGTGTGAAACACGAGCGGCTGAAACATCAGCTTCTTTAAGTCAAACATGAATAATAAAATCAGACATTTGAATCAAAGCTGCAACAATTAATTGATTAGTTCATTGACAAAACGAATCTGCACTGATATCGATTATTGATTGATGATATTGTCATTTTAAAGGAGCAGGTGACACAAATCTGCAGCTTCTCCACTTTTGTGTTTCAGACTCAAATGAAACGAGTTGCTGGAATCGACTTTGGACTGTGGGACGCAGGGGTGCATGATGGGACGTGACAGGAAGTGTTGGGGTGTGAACAGGAAGTGGTGCTGTGTGAACAGGAAGTGTCGTGTCTCTGCCTGCAGCCTTGGCGTCAGTCTGCAGGACGAAGGCTGAATTAAAATGAGGCACTTGTTATGATCCAGAGCTGCAGGTCGTCAGCCATGATGCTCCACCATGGCGGTTGCTATAGAAACAGTTCATCCTGTCAGCCGCGTTGCCGTGGCGATGTTATGATTATTGACAGCCAACAGGACCACTGTGGGCCTGATCTGTGTGTGTCTGTGTGTGTGTGTATATGGCTCTATTACATCATCAGGGCAAAGGTTTTTTCTGGTTATAAGGAAGCAGGCATCGTCTCTGGGTCTATTTCATCTCTAATAATCATATTAATAATAATACTAATAATAACGTCATTGAGCTTTCACATGTTCAGCTTATAAAAATAAAAAATCATTCCATATTTTCATGCTCAGATTACACAGAATCATACACAGCGAGTCAGAGGCTGAAGGTTCTCAGGTTGTTTGCATACGAGCTGAACGATGAAGATGAAGATGTGACGGAGGAGCAGGGCCTGCATCAGTCCCCAACCTGTGATCCTGATACCTGGTATCATGAAGCTGGTGACAGGCGGTGTGTGTGTGCATTTGGTTCGTTGCCACGGTGATGAATCACCAAGTCAGCTGCTGCTGTAGCTCACAGGCTAACTGCTAACCCATTAGGCACTGGTAGTTGCAGTAAGCCACTGTGAATCACTTTGCACTGAGTCTGATGAGACTTCATTTCCTGTTTATTTGATCAGAAACAGGCGAGAGCTGGTCAGATGAACAGAGACAGGAGGATAATATCTGAATATCCACAGTGAAGTTATAAATATGCAGGCTCTTGACTAAACATGGAAAATACATAATTAATTAATAATTTGTTTTTATTTTGTGACCTAATAAAGTTTAAATTCCAATCAGTGTAAATGTTATAATTACATGATTTAAATGACGTGGATATCTATATTAATTATTAATTAGTCTGTTAGTGAAACTATAATTTGTCAGGTTTAATCTCAGCTGGTTGTTTCGTCACTTTTGTCCCTGTCAGGATCCTGTGGGAACAACATCCTCAGCGATCTGATTGGTTAGAAGGCCGATGGTGATGTAGCCTGGTTACCATGGGGATGTACCCTAAGTGAGCACCAGTGTCGTGATACCAGACAGTTGGAGTTTGCAGTTCTGGATGAAACTGTGGCGGCGGGGTGCAGATCTCAGGATGCACCAAAGGATTATGGGTAAACTGCCAGTTGGTTAAGTGGCTCTGTGTGCAGATGTTATGTCACTGGTCAGTCTGGGGCCTCAAAACCCAGCGGCCAATCAAAACAAAAAAGTGAGAAACAGTTGTCTGTTGTCATCCAATAAGAAGCAGGAAAATGTGGGCGCGGCTTCTCTCTGCTGGCCAATCAGAAAAAGCCCTTAAAAGTAGCCAATAAAGCAAAAAGAGAATGTCTTGCTGTGAGCCAATCAGAGAGAAAGACCACCCACTACTTCCCACCCTCTGAGCCGACTGCCAATCAGAACCCGCGTCAGTCTCTGCGGACTCGGCTTCAGCCAGGGGCCTGGCGCCCTCCTCTGTGCCCATGGTGACTCGGCTCTCCTCCAATCAGAATCCCCCCTCCACCCTGCGGCGACAATGCTTGCTGCTGATAGGCTGACCTCTGAGAAGCTGGCTGCTGATTCGCTGTCAGGCAGACGCTGGCGCTCGTCCTCATCATCCATTGGCCGGAGGAAGGAGAACGCCGCCCGCTGAGCTGTGGCTGAGCCCCCAGAATGCTTTGCATGGCGGGTGGCACTGTCATGTCTCTCCTCTCTCCTCCCCCTCCCTTCTCTGCTCTCCTCTTTCTCTCTGTTAGCCTCCGTCGCCCTCCTCCTGCTCCTCGTCTCGCTCCTCCTCCTCTCCATTACTCCACCCCTGGGCTCCTCCACCTCCACCCTCTCCTCTGGTGGAGAAGTGTACCAGGATCGAGCACCGTTCCTGGGTAAGCTCCTGCTCCTCCTCCCCTGCCCCCTCTGGCTGTCCCACTTCTCCTTCTGCCTCACAGTCTGACTTCTTCTCCTCCTCCCTTCTTCCTCCTCTTGCGCCTCCTTCTCCACCAGGTCCAGGTCCAGATCAGGAGGTCCTCCTCCTCCTCCCCGTGTTCTTTGCTTGGTTTCTCCCTCTCTCCTCGTCCTCCTCTTCCTCTCTCCTCCTCCAACTCCTCCTGTAACACTTACTCCTTCCCGTTGCTGGCTGACGGAGGTGGTTGTCATGGTTACTGTATCCACATCCTGCTCCTCTGTGTGTGAAGAGGAGGAGGGGGAGAGTGCTCCTTCCTCAGGGCCTGGCAGACAGACAGACTGGCAGTCAGACAGACAGGCAAATAGACAGGCAGAGACACAGACAGGCAGACAGTGAGACAGGCAGACAGACAGAGAGACAGGCAGGCAGACAGAGTGACAGGCAGGCAGACAGTGAGACAGACAGAGAGGCAGGCAGGCAGTGAGACAGACAGGCAGACAGACAGAGAGACAGGCAGACAGACAATGAGACAGACAGACAGGCAGACAGTGAATCCAAAACGCTGCTGCGAGGGTTCTGGTGGGAATTAGCAAGAGAGATCATATTTCCCCAGTTTTAGCTTCTCTTCATTGGCTCCCTGTAAAGTCCAGAATAGACTTTAAAGTCCTTCTTCTTACCTACAAGGCCCTTAATGGCCAAGCTCCATTGTACCTCAATGAGATGCTAAGTCCCTATCAACCCAACAGATCACTTCGCTCCCAGAGTGCAGGTTTGCTTGTGGTTCCCAGAATCTCCAAAAGTAGAATGGGAGGCCGAGCCTTTAGCTCTCAGGCTCCTCTCCTGTGGAACTAGCTGCCAGTCTGGGTCCGAGAGGCAGACACCCTCTCTACTTTTAAAGTAAAACTTAAAACCTTATTGTTCGACAAAGCTTACAGCTAGCTCTAGTTACCATGTGAACTACACCATCCATGCCATCCCCTAGTTATGCTGCTATAGGCCGAGGCTGCTGGGGGACATCCCATGATCGTCTCCACACTCCTCCTCTTCCCTCTCTCTCCATTAACTCTGTGTCCTCTCTCCCCTAGTGCTGTGCTTGTTTCTCTCTGGTCTCTCTCTCTGTACCTCTCTACAGATACCTGTGGCTCCAGACCTGAACATCTGATCTGTGGCTCCACCGACCTGCCCCGTGTCCTCTGCTGCCATTTGCTGTCATTATTCTATATTGTACTCTCTCTCTCTCTCTCTCTCTCTCTTTCTCTCTCTTTCCCCCCAACCAGTCAAGGCAGATGGCCGTCCACCTAGAGCCAGGATCTGCCCAAGGTTTCTGCCTGTTAAAGGAAGTTTTTCCTTGCCACTGTTGCCAAGTGCTTGCTCATGGTGGAGCTGTTGGGTGTAACTAACAGTAATGAGTGTGGTCTAGACCTGCTCTGTTTGTAAAGTGCCCTGAGATGACTTTTGTTGTGAATTGGCGCTATATAAATAAAATTGAATTGAATTGAATTGAATTGAATTGAATTGAATTGAATGAGGAGCTGCTGTTCCTCTGATGGCCACCAGGTGCTGCTGTCATCACACTGAACTCAGACCTGTTTATAACACTGATCACCTGATGAGTGACGTGTTGATTATAATAATAACAATAATTAATGAAAGAATAATGTTTAAAACACGTTACTCATAACTGATGTAGACTTAAGCTGTTAATTACATGTTAATAGAGTATCAGTGATGATGACGTGACATCACATCTGTCTTATTAACACGTTCATCAACAGCTTGACACAACATGGGCTGCGTTCAGGTACTGCAGGAACTCTCAGTGTCTGATTCACATGGAAACTGCAGGATGATGATGAAAGAGAAAGATGGAGGGATGAGCGTGAAGGTGGAGGACAGGTACCAACCGCGAGTTCTCAGTGCGCCCAATCACGTAGAAGCAGGGCTCGCCCTGTTTAGAGTTGGTCATACAGAGAGACAGGCTGGACAGCTCCACTGAGGAGGAGCAGCAGGAGCAGGAAGTACAGGAGGAGCAGGAAGTACAGGAGGAAGGATGAAGAGAAAAAACAGGAAGTCAAAGAGGAAATAGGGCTGAGATCAGATCTGTGATAGGACGATTTCAGGTTCAGGGTTTAAAGTTAGGTCATTAGGGTTTTAATCACGAGTTCGTAAGAGAGAAAAGTAACTGAGTACTATTACTTCATCTTTGTGTCTGAGAGACGAATGAGATCAGCAGTCATTGAAACTGATCTGTATTGGTTGTATTGATCGTCAGCAGTCGTACTCACCATAGTCGGGCACGTATCCATTTCCCTTCTTGAGGACGAGGTGGATGCGGTGACCTCCTCTCCTGATCTGCTCCACCGCCTGACTGTGCGTCATCCCCGATGTGCTGTCGCCATTTATCTCCACCAGCTGGTCGGACACCTGAGCAAGTGTAACGGAGTTAATAACGTGTGATTCCACTTGCCACCTCTCACACTGATTTTATTAATTACAATTTTATTTTATTGTCATTAAACGCAGCACCCTTGCTGACTAGGGTCGTGCACCCCGGGGAGAGTTTTGCTGCACTGTCTCCCTGGTGAGTGCACACGTTGTTAGCCCCGCAATTATTTTGGATTATTCATATTCATATTAATTTCATATCTAAGTGGTTGTTTTATGTAATTATGTTTTTGTACTGGTTTAGCCCCCTAGCACATCCATTGTGATAGTGACGATGTTTTTACTTCTTTATTCGTCGCATAATTAGTATGTGGCGAGCTAGCTAACTTGCATTTTTTGTTTTATCTTCATGGTGTGAGAGCCGACTTTGGAGTTTGTGTTGAGACTGACTGTGAACTCTCCTGCCAGGAATAAACGGCCAGTGGCAACAGTGGTCATCATTAACACAACGCACGAACACTACCGCTACACGGGCAGGTGACAGGAAACTGACACCGGTCACATGATGGATCTGATGAGTCGGCATGTGTGCGTGTGTGTGTGTGTGTGCGTGTTTGTGCGTGCATGCGTGTGTACCTGGATCTTGTTGCTGCGCTGGGCCGGCCCCCCCTCCATCAGTCCCAGCACGTACAGCCCCATGTTGTACTCGCTGCCCCCCCTCAGAGAAAACCCGAAACCTGTTGGACCCCGTTCCAGATCCACACTGTAGAACCTGGACTCCTCCTGAGAGACAGACAAGCAGAGATACAGACAGACAGACAGACAGACAGACGGTGAGACAGGCAGAGAGAGAGACAGGCAGAGAGACAGGCAGTGAGACAAACAGACAGGCAGTGAGACAGCCAGCCAGCCAGTGAGACAGACAGGCAGGCAGTGAGACAAACAGGCAGAGAGACGGACAGGCAGTGAGACAGACAGACAGTGAGACAGGCAGACAAGCAGTGAGACAGACAGACAGAGAGACAGGCAGAGAGGCAGACAGACAGGCAGTGAGACAAACTGACAAACAGGCAGAGAGACAAACAGACAGGCAGTGAGACAGTCAGACAGACAGGCAGAGAGACAGACAGACAGGCAGGCAGAGAGACAGGCAGACAGAGAGACAGGTGATGAGGCTCCTGCTGCCGCTGACTGACCTTTGACCTCCCTCTGGATCCTTTCATCAACCGACCATCAATGTCCAAGTCTGCTCCCTCTGACAGAGAGGAGGAGTCTGAGAGGAGGACAGGAGGAGAGGAGACAAGGAGAGGAGGAAACATTTGAGTTCACAGCATCTTCAGTTTTACTTCAGTTGATTCTTCAAAGTTTCTGATGAAGGAAAAGTTTACTGAAGGTCACAGACAGCAGCTGTTAGCTGTTAGCCTGTTAGCTGTGACAGTGAGCGCAGCCAATTAACTCTGTCCTTTGTTTTGGTCTCTGCTGCTCTCCAGCCAACCACAGCTCAGCTCTGTCAGGACAGGTTTATATTGGTCACTGTGTGTATGTATGTGTGCTCACGGTGGCGGGGTGTAATGGTCAGCCTCAGTGTGTTCCCAGCTCTCCTCAGGATCTGTGCCAGGTCCCGGTGCTGCAGTCCTGCGACTGGTCGTCCCTCCACCGCCTCCAGCTGGTCTCCAGGCTGAATCTGGCCACTGCGCGCCGCCGGGCTGCCGCGCCGCACCGTCATGAACCGGTGAGACATCAGGGAGGAGGCTGGGGGGGGTGTCATCACATGTTCAGACAGCAACCAATTGTGGTTACCATGGAAACGTGTGTACAAGCTGCTCGAGTTCTTGTTTTTGTTCATAGAGGAAAAAAAGTGGAATGACCCTTAAATCCTGAGACACACACACACACACACACACACACACACACACACACACACACACACACACCCCTCCCCCCCCACAGCTGTGTAATAATGAATGTGTTTAACTTGAATAATTGATAATCTGTGCGCTCGGCTGCACCAACACCTGCTGCAGAGGAAGAAGAACAACCTCGGCAGCACAGACCCGAAGGTAAACAGGAAGTTCAACCTGCTCACCTCCTGTTTGTTTGTCCGTTACTGACTTTAGTTGAAACGCTGTTAAGATCGACGCCGAATCAGCTCGACTGAACCGATCACAACAAACGACAGCGTGACCGATCAACGATCAATGAAACTTATCAATGATGTCACAACCTTTCATGCAGAGACGAGGAGGTGCCTTCCAGCTGATAGAAGCTCCGCACAAGACAAGTCAGCAGGCAGGCAGACAGTGATGTCTATAAATGAAGTTAATTGATCGGCTGCAGACTCAGGCATCAATCTGATCGATCTGAACAATGAGGATCAGCTGTGAGTTAAAACTTTATCACAGCTGCATCTCCATCACGACCGCTGCCTCACTTCCTGTCTGCAAGAACCACACAGACACGTCCTCTGATGGTTTCCTGTCATATTTAATATGAGCTGCTGCAATATTTAATGCGACATCTGTGCAGACGAGCAGCGCTGAGGACCTGCTGCGGCAGGAAGCTGCAGACTGAGAGCAGCTGCAGCTTTAAACCGACAACATCACGACAAAACTACAGCGACGCACAATACGAGAGAAACACGAGGCTCTGCGGCTCTGAGCTCCTCTGCGTTCGCACGAAGAGTCAGAGGGTCGGCAAACACCTGAACAAACACCACCACTGTGATGTGTTCACTGTCGGTCAGGAAACACCTGTAAGGGGTCTTTCAGTGTGGTGTGTTCACTGTCTGTCAGGAAACATCTGTGAAGCTCAAAGATACAGCGTGGACAAATAAACTGCAGGAAACAGGATTCACAGAGAACTGACGCAGGAACAAACAGCAACAAGCTTTAAAGTCACTTTAAAGAACATCAAACAGTCTGAAGAGGGTGTGTGTGTTTAAACTGCACACACACACACACACACACACACACACACAGTGGGGGGGTGCATGTGTGCATGTGAGCTGATAAAGTGCTGAGCTCAGCTTGTTCAGAGTGAGCAGCAAACATGAAGCTACAGAGAAACAGGAGGAGCGATGACATCGAGGCTGCGGGGAGACGGTGCTGCAGGAACAACACGCAACACATAAACACAGAGACACACGAACACAGAGACACACGAACACACGGACACAGAGACACACGAACACACGAACACAGAGACACACGAACACAGAGAGACACGAACACATGAACACAGAGACACACGGACACAGAGACACACGAACACAGAGACACACGGACACAGAGACACACGAACACACAGAGACACACGAACACAGAGAGACACGAACACAGAGACACACGGACACAGAGACACACAAACACACGAACACAGAGACACACGGACACAGAGACACACGAACACAGAGACACACGAACACACGAACATAGAGACACACGAACATAGAGACACACGAACACAGAGACACGAACACACGAACACACAGACACACAAACACAGAGACACACGAACACAGAGACACACGAACACACGAACACAGAGACACACGAACACACGAACACAGAGACACACGAATACACGAACACATGAACACAGAGACACACGGAAACAGAGACACACGTACACACGAACACAGAGACACACGAACACAGAGACACACGAATACACGAACACATGAACACAGAGACACACAGAAACAGAGACACGTACACACGAACACAGAGACACACGGACACAGAGGCACACGGACACAGAGACACACGGACACAGAGACACACGAACACACAGAGGCTGATTTAATGTCAACAACCAGAGACTATCACTGACCCGTGGTACAAAAACAAAACTTCAGCACAGACTCTGTGGAGTCCAGTGAACGCAGCACAGGAGAAATATTAACATCTGAGCACATCGTCCTCTGAAGAGATCGGGACTGACGAGTGTTTACAGTGTGATGCGTTCACTGTCTGTCTGCGTGGTGCGTTCACTGTCTGTTAGTAATATCTGTTCACTGTCATTGTGATGCATTCACTGTCTGTCAGTGTGACATGTTCAGTCCAGACCTTCATCACCATCACCATCATCATCTTCATGCCTTCACCTTCTTTCACCTGTGCAACATAGCTAAGATTAGGAGTATCCTGTCCCAAAGTGACACTGAAAAGTTAGTCCATGCACTTGTTGCCTCAAGGCTGGACTACTGTAATTCCTTGTTGTCAGGTTGTCCGACTAGCTCACTGCGAGGCCTCCAGCTCATCCAAAATGCTGCAGCGAGGGTTCTGATGGGAATTAGCAAGAGAGATCATATTTCTCCAGTTTTAGCTTCTCTTCATTGGCTCCCTGTAAAGTCCAGAATAGATTTTAAAGTCCTTCTTCTTACCTACAAGGCCCTTAATGGCCAAACTCCATTGTACTTCAATGATATGCTAACTCCTTATTACCCCAACAGATCACTTCGCTCCCAGAGAGCAGGTTTGCTTGTGGTTCCCAGAGTTACCAGGCCGAGCCTTTAGCTCTCAGGGTCCTCTCCTGTGGAACCAGCTGCCAGTTTGGGTTCAGGAGCAGACACCCTCTCTACTTTTAAAGTAAAGCTTAAAACCTTCCTGTCTGACAAAGCTTACAGCTCTAGTTCTAGTTCTAGTTATCATAACTAAACCCATAGTTAGTCACAGTTACTCCTTAATGCCACCCCTCAGTTATGCTGCTAGAGGCCTCGGCTGCTGCGGGACGTCCCATGATGGTCTCCACACTCCTCCTCTCCTCTCTCTCCCCAACTGTCTCTCTCTCTCCCCTCCTCTCTCTCTCTCCCCTCCTGTCTCTCTCTCTTTCTCCCCTCCTGTCTCTCTCTCTTTCTCCCCTCCTGTCTCTCTCTCTCTCTCTGTCCCCCCAGCTGGTCAGGGCAGATCCAGGATCAGTCCCAGGTGTCAGCCTGTTACAGGAAGTCTCTCCTGCCTCTGTCTGTCTGTCTCTGTTTGCTGGTGGTGGAGCTGCTGGGTGTGATTAACAGTAATGAGTGTGGTCTCTGCTCTGACTGTAAAGAGCCCTGAGATGACTTGTGTTGTGAATTGGTGTGTTATAAATAAAGTCGAACCGAATTCATCACCTTCATCACCATCATCATCATCACCTTTATCATCTTCATCATCATCACCTTTATCATCATCATCACCTTCATCACCATCATCACCATCACCTTCATCATCATCACCTTTATCATCTTCTTCATCATCATCACCTTTATCATCATCATCACCTTCATCATCATCATCATCACCTTCATCACCATCATCTTCATCACCTTCATCATCATCATCATCACCTTCATCACCATCACCACCATCATCACCATCACCTTCATCATCATCACCTTCATCATCATCATCATCATCACCTTCATCACCATCATCATCATCATCACATCACCATCATCATCATCACCATCACCTTCGTCATCATCATCACATCACCATCACCTTCATCATCATCACCATCATCATCATCATCATCATCATCATCAGCTGACTGAGCAGCAGCTGAACACTTTATTGAAAATTTACGTCCAACAGCTCAACTGAAGCAGAGTGTGTGTGTGTGTGTGTGTGTGAGTTCTGTCTAATTTCACAGTACAGTAGTCTCAGACTCACCTGTGCTCACAAACACACACACACACACACACACACATACACACAGTATTCAGTACTGAATCTGCCACATTAAATATCCCTCACACCGTGTGTGTTTGTGTGTGTATGACAAACTAGTGCACAGGTGAGTCTGAGACTACTGTACTGTGAAATTACAGGCAGACAGACAGACAGACAGGCAGACAGGCAGGTGGTGATGATGAATGTGGAGCTGAAGGTGAAACACCCTCTGAAGCCTCGCCCCCTGACCCACCTGTGAGCTGCCCCTCCTGTGAGCTGCCCCTCCTGTGAACTGCCCCGCCTTCCAAACAGCTGCACCCTGCGTCTGCGAGCAGGATGTTGGTTCGTTTGGACTCGGACCTGTTTGAGCCGACTCACTGTTCGCTGAGTCAGAGAGGCGACGATACAAACTGCAGCGTTATTGATCTGAGCCAGGGCTGCTTCTGCTGACTCAACGACTTTATCCCTATGAATAACTATTAATAACTATTAATAACTGAACTGCAGAAAGTCGAATTCACCACCCAGTGTTCAAAACACACACACACACAGTAGCTTTTGAAACGAACACTGAGCTGAGCAGCTAAACGCACCGAGCGAGTCCCAGGGAAACCAGCTGCTGCTCCACAGTAAGACTGCTGACCTGAATATTACTCACACACACACACACACACACACCGCTGAAACCCTTTCAGACATTCCTGAGCTGATAAGATCGCAGCAGCAGGGACGACTCAGCTCAGTAAGGTTCCATCATGGTCAGACTCAGTTGAACGAGGGTTATTCGTTATTGCTGTCATCCGTTTGTTTTCATGTGTTTTTACATAACTCGTTTCCATGGTAACACCTGACCAATGTCTGTAATAGTCATCACCATCCCATAATGATCTTATAGAAACGTTGTTACTGCTCCAGTAAACAGGAAGAACCAATCAGCTGAGAGCCAGAAAGCTAACGCCATGCTAGCTTCTTCTTCAGTGGGGTTACAGTTTCCTCAGCTGATGACAGGAAACACAGGGGGTTGGTTGGTTGCTGCTCTGCTGCATCGACTCGTGTATGTTCAGTCAGGTTGACTCTGTGGGTTCGTTGAAGTCCACAGAGAGGGGCCTTTGGGCCCAGCAGGTGCAGCAGGTGGAGCACAGTCCTGGGGCTCCTCTCAGTCTGGTTGGAGGAGTCCAGTCATTGGTTAATCACTGACAGGACGGTGTGAGGCAGCAGCTTCTCCACCTGCTTCTTTAATGATGTGAGGGTGGAAATGGACTCTGATCCAGACTCTGGTGTCGTGTTGGAACAGTGAGATCCACAGGAGAACGAGTGAGGAACTGTCAGGGGCAGTTTGATGGCACTCTAAAATCCTACTCAGCTCCCTGACAGTGAACGTCACGTCAGGAGCAGATCAGACACACATGGACACACACACAGGGAAAACACATCTCTGAGTACACTCAGTGTTCATCCACAGTACTGCGAATCACACACGCACACACACACACAATCTGAGGGACTTACGTTTGGAGTCCTTCACAGTTTTCAGAGCTGACTGCAGTCGCTCCAACATGACGATCAGCCTAGAGACACCGAAGACTTCAACTGCATGTCCACTTGTCCACCTACCTGTCTGTCTGTCCACCTGTCTATCTGCCTGTCTGGCCTCTCGTCTGTCTGTCTGCCTGTGTCTGTGTGAGGCAGTTGTAGCTCTGATAGCGGTCGAGTGAGACTGAGTACGAGTTGGGGGGGGGGGGGGCAACAGAGAGAGTAGCTGGAGGTGGGAGGGAACTGAAACTAACACACACACACACACGCATACACACACACAGAGGAATGTTAACAGGAGAGATTATAGTTGATGCTTTCAGAGACTGCGTTGCGTTCGTGTGCTCTGTAACTGTGTTGTAAACTGGCCGTTCCTTCCAGTTGAGTGCGGATGAGTCAGTGGAACAAACAGGAGCTCAGGTGCAGCTTTAATGAGCCAGAGACTCGTTAGAGCAGCGTGACTCGTTCAGCTGCTGCAGTGAGCTGCAGACCTGCACCGATAGGAAGCTGCTGGCGCCCCCTCCAGGCCGCACAGCTCGTCACAGCTGCTGACTCAACAAACACCATCGTCTATTCAAGAGCCAGTGACCAAACACATCAGGGGCTGTAACTGAGTACATGTACTCATATATAATATGAGTACCTCAGTACTTGTATCTGAGTATTTCCTCTGCGTGCTGCTCTCAGCTTCTCCTCAACACCTCGGTGACACATTTACAGATGCAGACTCACTTCCTGTCCGGGTGAAACCTCGTGTCTCCAGCTGTGTTTGAATGTTTCTGATAAACTGAAGGATGAGGATCAGCTGCATCGTCACAGCAGAAGCTCTGATGGTTTAATCAGTAAATCTGTTAATTATCTGTTTTTCCTCGTTAGTAATGTTGATTACATCACATCTGACGCCGTCAACATAAACATCCTGTCTCTGTTTCTGGTCATGTGAGCCGGTTGTTTCCTGTTCAGAGTTTGACAGGATGTCATCTTTATTCAGGTGTGTGATCATCATCAGCCCATCAGTGGTGGTGTTTCCTGAGGTGGAGTGTGCACACGTCCACCTGCAGGTGGCGTCCAATGATGCCGTTATTGTTCCTGCTGGTTGGTACTGTTTCCAGTCATTGTCACTGCTAACTGTTAGCCATGCTGCTATATGCTAATCCTGCTAATGCTAACTGCTGTTGTTGCTCCAGTTTTATTCTTTCATCACAGTGATGAATCGTCTTGTTGTTGCTACTGGTTCTGTTGTTGATGTTGCTAATTTTGTTGCTAATGCTAAGTTGTTGCTTCAGTGTGTTGCTGTTGTTGTTGTTGTTGGTCTGGTTTTGATTGGGCTGTTTTTATCACTGCTAACTGCTGCTGCAGACACTGACACTGACAGCTACTGTAATAAAAACACCTATCGTTGTTATCGACTATTCTCCAACACATTGCTGCAGCTCAGTTGTTCTTGTAGGTTATTTCTGTTTACTTGCTGTTGCTAACTGCTAATAACCACCGTTTCCACTGCTTTATCTTGTTCTTCCTACAGTCTTGTTCTGCAAACTAATTGTGGCTAATCAGCATCAGTTCTGTGTGTTACTGTTCTTCTGTGGTCTGAGCTCTTCTGTAACAACAAGGCAATATGGATCTAACAGACCTGGGTATGACTCCTAGTGTTAATGAGAATTATACAATGACAACACAGACTGAATAGAAGGTTACGTCACTACAGTGTGCCTCATCCATCGGCATGCTACAGTGCTAACCGATGCGATAGTTGTATTAACACGAATGGAAACAACATATTTCCTCTGACGCTCCTGAAGAAACCTTCATTAATTCACTCAGGAATCACACAAACATGATGCTCTGTGATGAAACGACCAATCAAATCAGTGGACGGTTCAGACTGAACTCTGACTCACCCCCGCTGGTCACTTCCTGAGAGGCGATGACGAAACCGAAGCCTTCTCCTGGCCGCCTCCTCAGCTCCACCTCCGTGGTCTTTGTTCCTCCTCTTGCATCCATGGCCACCGCTCCCAGTGCTCCTCCACCTCTGACAGGAGGAGGTCCGCCAGCGCTCTCCTCTACTCCCAGTAAATCACGTGGCTCTAACGTCAGTGTCACAGGAACCGAGTCCAGGAAGCTGGTGCTCTGGATGAGGGTCGAGGCTTGGGGCCCGTTCGGCGTCTGGGCCAGAGCAGCCCCTGGAGAACAAGGAGGAGTCAGAGCGATGGAGCAGAATGATTCAAGGTGAAAACCACAAAGTGAGGAGAACTGAGCGCCAAGCGGGAGGGCAGGTACCTTGGTGGGCTCCTGGGGCTGGTAGGTGTCCCTCATGGGGACTCTCCAGGGCCAAGCCAGCCTGGTTAAGTGGGGGTACGCCCCCCACCAAGGCACCCGCGGACAGGGAAGGCAAATCGGCTAAAGTCGGGGGGTGGGATGAAGAGGGGGCGCCCAGGCCGTGTGGGGAGGGGAGGGGCTTGTAGAGGTTGGGGGTGACGACTGGGGAAGAGATCGGACCTGAAGGAGAGAGAAAGTTCTTGTTGTTGTTGGATCTCAGTGTAAAGTGTCACCTGTGGATCATAGTTACTGTTGGTTTCATACCTCCTCTGTAGACCAGGAGAACTACCTCTCCCTGTTTGGTGTATTCCTGCAGGATCCTCTGCACCTGAGGGAAGACGGAAACATGCTGTACTATCCTGGTTCAGGAGCCAGGAGCTCTGATCCTCCTAGAGCCAGCTCAGGAAACATTTCAGGAGATGTTGTCTTAGCTTCTGTTCACACATGAAGACTCAAACACTGGAGGGATCATAACGAGCCACTCATCGGGAAACGAAGATCTACATACTCAGGCCAAAAAAAACAAAAACCAGAAAGTCATCGGTGCAACACAAAGAAGACGAGCACAAGTCAACAACTCAATGGACTCCAGGACTGAGAAAAGATGACTGAGGACCTCGCGTCCTCGTCTTCAGATTAAATCCAAATTTTTGTCTAATTTACTTGATCACATACAGTCACGGGAGTGTTTTGCAGTTTGTGTCTATTCAACACAAACAGCTAATAAAGATTAACCGTTAGTTTTGTTTTGTTTCCCACCAGTTTATTTCTGTCACTGTCTGGTTTCTGACATGACACACGATGAAATCTTAAGGTGCAACATGTTGCTCCTGTTGAAACATGTCAGACTTCTGCTGACAGCCGCTCGGCTCAACCCCATTCAAAGGGGTTAAGAAGCACAACATAAATTTCCACTGCTACGCGGATGATACACAACTATATTTATCTATGAAGCCGGAAGAAACAGATCAATTAATCAGACTTCAGACATGTCTGACAGACATTAAGGCATGGATGACTTATAATTTTTTGCTTCTAAATACAGACAAAACTGAGGTGATTTTGTTTGGGCCTAAACACCTCAGAGACAGGTTATCTGAGTCACTTTGGATGGTGTTACCCTGGCCTCCAGTTCTACCGTGAGGAACCTGGGAGTCATATTTGACCAGGACATGTCCTATCAGTCCCATATTAGGCAGGTCACTAGGACTGCCTTCTTTCACAAGATTAGGAGTATCCTGTCCAAAAGTGATGCCGAAAAGCTAGTCCACGCATTTGTTACCTCAAGGCTGGACTACTGTAATTCCTTAGCTCACTGCAAGGCCTCCAGCTCATCCAAAATGCTGCTGCAAGGGTTCTGATGGGAATTAGCAAGAGAGATCATATTTCTCCAGTTTTAGCTTCTCTTCATTGGCTCCCTGTAAAGTCCAGAATAAATTTTAAAGTCCTTCTTCTTACCTACAAGGCCCTTAATGGCCAAACTCCATTGTACTTCAATGAGATGCTAAGTCCCTATTACCCCAACAGAACACTTCGCTCCCAGAGTGCAGGTTTGCTTGTGGTTCCCAGAATCTCCAAAAGTAGAATGGGAGGCCGAGCCTTTAGCTATCAGGCTCCTCTCCTGTGGAACCAGCTGCCAGTCTGGATCCGAGAGGCAGACACCCTCTCTACTTTTAAAGTAAAGCTTAAAACCTTCTTGTTCGACAAAGCTTACAGCTAGCTCTAGTTACCATGTGAACTACACCCATAGTCTAAACTACCCCTCCATGCCATCCCTTAGTTATGCTGCTATAGGCCGAGGCTGCTGGGGGACGTCCCATGATTGTCTCCACACTCCTCCTCTCCCCTCTCTCTCCTCAAACTCATTTTAACCATCACAGATTAACCATTAACTCTGTGTCCTCTCTCCTCTAGTACTGTGCTTGTTTCTCTCTGGTCTCTCTCTCTGCACCTCTCTACAGATACCTGTGGCTCCAGACCTGAACATCTGATCTGTGGCTCCACCGACCTGCCCCGTGTCCTCTGCTGCCATTTGCTGTCATTATTCTATATTGTACTTCTCTCTCTCTCTCTCTCTCTCTCTCTCTCTTTGCCCCCAACCGGTCAAGGCAGATGTCCGTCCACCCTGATCCAGGATCTGCCCAAGGTTTCTGCCTGTTAAAAGGAAGTTTTTCCTTGCCACTGTTGCCAAGTGCTTGCTCATGGTGGAACTGTTGGGTGTAATTAATAGTAATGAGTGCAGTCTAGACCTGCTCTGCTTGTAAAGTGCCCTGAGATGACTTTTGTTGTGAACTGGCGCTATATAAATAAAATTAAATTGAATTGAATTTGTTTAGGTTGACCTCCATCTTTCCACTGACTTTACAAACGACAGCACCGACTGAGTTTTGCTTCCTGTTTCGTGTGGACTCCCCTGTGTCTCTTCCCCCTGTAACGCTGCAGCTGCTGAGGTACCACTTCGACAGGAAAACATCTTTGTTTCTTCCTAAAAGACTTTTCCTGAGGGGTCAACCCCAAAAAAACAGACCTCTGCACGTTTAGAACAAGTTGCTTGTTAAATCGTCTGACTGGGCCTAAAACACCTTCATGATGGTCGACCTGCATCTGTCACTGTTTAACTTCCTGAAACAGACGGTCCGGCAATCAGCAACGACACCTGTCACTTTTAAACTCATAAACAAACAACATGAATCCTTCCAGGAGAGACTGTGATCTGTCCTCCATGTTTGTACGGATCATGGTGTCGAGACCAGAAAGACCAGTTGTCTCTGGGATCAGGGAGGCCTGGACATCAGGGTTGACTCTCACATCATCAATACTTCAGACTCCTGGTGTGCTCGGGCCACAGTACGTATCATCAGCATCTCTCTGGGGTCGTATTCAGATTCTGGAGGTTGATGATTCGACCACGACCTCGACTGGTTGATCTCTTACCTGGGAGAAGCTGAGGCTCTGCACGTCTGCTCCGTTGATCTTCACTATGGCATCCCCTGTCTGCAGTGACGGACAGTGCCTTCGATCCCAGACCCGCCTGACCACCGCCAGCTGACCTCCTTGCCCCCCCGCTATTACACTGAACCCCAGCCCTCCACTCTCGCTGCGCCCAAGGGCCACTGGGACAAGCTCTCCACCAGGTGCTGCCCCAGGCGACCCTGGGTCGAGGGGGAGCACCAGCCCTCGAGAGGCTGGGGAGGGCGCCTGGTGATTGGCTGGACAGCCGTTAAAGCCGCAGGGTGGGATGTCTCTGGGTGGGGTCAGAGCGAGCGAAGTCTGGGGCATCGGCGGGCGCTGCACAGGAGCGGCATGAGATGTGGAGGAGGTGGGGTTGTTGGTGGTGGTGGGGCTGGTGGAGTTTGGAAGGAGGCCCGTCTCTGGCTGAGAGAGGGGTAGTTTTGACAGAGTGTGAGAGGACGGGGATGTGATGGGGAGCGTGGAGGAGGAGTTGGGGAGTGTTGACGTGGACAAGTCGCTCTCTGAAGACTTAGAGCTCTGATGGTGGAGGAGTGAGGAGGAGGAGGAGAGGGCGGGGAGAGTGCTGCTGCTGTAGCGAATCAGAGAAGACCTATGAACAGGAGGAGCAGGAGGAGAGGAGGAGGGGCAGGAGGAGCAGAGGAGAGCAGGAGGGGCGGGAGGGGCAGAGGAGAGCAGGAGCAGAAGGAGGAGCAGGAGGAGGAGAAGGAGCAGGAGGAGGAGCAGGAGGAGGAGTAGGAGGGACAGGAGGAGGAGGAGCAGGAGAGACAGGAGGAGCAGGAGGAGGAGCATGAGGGACAGGGGGAGCAGGAGGAGGAGCAGGAGGAGCAGAAGGAGACAGGAGCAGGAAGAGGAGAAGGAGGGACAGGCGGAGCAGGAGGACACAGGAGGAGGAGCAGGAGGAGACAGCAGGAGCAGGAGGAGCAGGAGGAGGAGACAGGAGGAGGAGCAGGAGGAGATAGGAAATCTGTTTTATACTCAGAAACGTCTGATTCACCTTCATCACTGATTCACAACAGAAACCAAAGTGATCACCTGCTCTGTGCCATCGGAGCCATTGTTGCTAACAATGCTAATGCTAATACTGAAGCTGCCCTCACCTTCGTGTTCCAGTGTTGGTCAGGCCGCCGTCAGAGTCACTGTGATTGGCTGATGTCCTCTCAGGAGGAGGCTGGGGACCCAGCGGGGCATCGGAGGAAGTGGGCGTCGGTGGGCCTGGTAGCCCATTCGTCATTGGCTGAGAGGCGTAGGAGGGCGGCGTCTGGCTCAGTCCTGGAGTCCAGAGTAAAGGAGTTAGTGACTGTTGGACAGTTAACCGGTTAATGACTGGTTAATGAATCAGGTGCCTCGCCGTGCCGACCTGGCGTGCTGCCGTTGGTGTCCATTGTTTGGCTGTAGGTGAGGTGGGTCAGGCCGCAGCTCGCACTGGGGGGGTTGGAGGTTTCACTGGGAGTCTGAGGCTGATGAGGGTCAAACCGTCAAACACAAAGTTAGTTTTAATGCTAAACAACAAGAACAGAAGCCGTAATAACAGTGAGAGCGCACCGTTTCCAGACTCTGTTTGGGACATCCATCAGGGTTGTACAGCATCGGGTAGCCCCGCCTCAGCACCACGTCCACGCTCTGACCCATTGGCACTGACTTCAGCATCTCCACCACCTCTTTATGAGAGCGACCCAACACACAGGTGTCATTGATGTAGACCAGGATGTCAGCTGCAGGACCAGAGACCAGGACAGGAGCGCCAGTGCGCAGGTTATTAAATCAGACATGCTCAGTTCATCATGAGTGAGGTGGAGATGAACAGTCAGTGCAGCAATGAACCGGACTAAGGTTCATACGGAGTGATCTGTCCTGCAGGAACTAACCAATGACATCACAAACACAGGTGACCAGGACCAGATGTAGTGGCGTCACACAGCTCAGCTTCAACGTTTATGATCTGAGTTGCCGGTTGAGGAGGACCAGACCATGTGGCGTGTTTGCAGAGCAGAGCAGACTGTGAGCCTTCACACGTGTGTGTGTCTGAATGATGATGTTTCTCCCCAGATCAACCACAGACTGTAAAATGTGGGTGGGGCCAGTGTGACATCACCCAGAGGCTCCTGAGCAACTGTGAAGCTCGGTGTGTGGTGGAGCTGGACGTCGGCCATCCTGGCAGGGTGTGACATTGCCTAACTCCCTAATCCAAACAATGGTCAAACAGGTGTCTGGGGTGGCGGTGAGGCGGGGCCGAATGATGCATGGTCGCTGAAACACGGCAGACAGCTGGCGGATAGCTGTCAGTCAAAGAAGCCCCGCCCCTTCATTCTGCATAACTTTAGGTGTTAATCTGATTTAAAGGAGTGAGTTCTATATAAATTCAGCCCGTACAGTCATCATGACAGTGGCAACATTCTCCACCTTCACTCTGCTCAGTCCAGTTTCTGCTGCTGTTGGAACTCTGAACCCTCTGTCTCACACACACTCACACAGACACACAGACACACACACTCACACAGACACACAGACACAAACACACTCACACAGACACACACACACACACTCGCACAGACACACACACACAGACACACACACACACTCACACAGACACAGACACACACACAACCACACACATTGTGTGCGTGTTACATTCCTGACTATTTATCCTCGGTGCACGTGAGCAGGTCTGACAGTGTGGGAGAGAAAGGAGGCTGTGTCGGACGGATTAAAGAGAGAATGAGTGTGTGTGTGTGTGTGTGTGTGTGTCTGTGTGTGTGTGTGTGTGTGTGTGTGAGTGTGTGTGTGTCTGTGTGTGGGTGTGTCTGTGTGTGTGTGTGTGTGTGTATTTGTGTGTCTGTGTGTGTGTGTGTGTGTGTGTGTGGGTGTGTGTGTGTCTGTGTGTGTGTGTCTGTGTGTGGGTGTGTGTGTGTGGATTAATTGTAGATCATGTGATTTAGTCCCTGAGAAAAGACCTGGGAGCGAAACAGCAACATAATCCGACAGCGTGAGTCTGTCAGTCTGCGTGAACGCTGCTCAGGACGACACACCTGTCGGCACAGGTGTTTTGTGTGATTTAATAAACTCAGGTGTGACACCTGCAGAGACTCTCCTCCTCTGTGCAACTCCTGTGTTATTGCAGTGATTGTAGTAAAGCGTACCTGTGTTCAGGGCCGGCGGCCCTCCAGGTGTGACACTGTACACCTGCAGAAACTCTCTGGGTCGACTTCCTCCCACGATGTTGAAGCCGAAACCTCGGGGACCTTTAGAGAGACGGGTGTGGATCGAGTAACCCTTCAGCTGGCTGGGCTGCTCAGTGAACTCTGGGACTGACAGCAGAGGACAGGTGAGGTCAGGTGAGGACAGAAGAGGACAGGTGAGGACAGATGAGGTCAGCAAGGGACAGGTGAGGTCAGGTGAGGACAGGTGAGATCAGGTGAGGTGTGTTGGTTCATTTGCTATGTTAGCGTTTATGTTCCCACCTTGTTTCCATGTGATTTCTTTGTGTGTTTGGATTTCTGGTTTTTGGATTTTTGATTATCATGTCATGTTCGGATTGACTACCTGGATTTCGATCCTGCCTGCCTTGACCACCCGTAAGCCTAAGTCCCTAAATAAATTGTTAAAATATCTGTTGCTCCTTGTCCCTGCCTGCATTTGGGTCCTGCTCTCTTCCTTGTGACCAAGCCCTGACAGTGTGTCAGTGAGTTGGTCTGACTCAGAGCTGCAGAGATTAGAAACTGTGAAACCTACAGTTCCCATGATGCACCTGGACTGCACCTGGATTAACATGCTGCATGTTAATCGCTTGTACCTCACGCTTGCACATGATTCAGGTTCATTTCTGATAAAACACATTTACATTTTTAATCAATAAACTTTTTGTTTTAAAGCCTGAGTTTAACTGAACTGAAGAATCTGTGACATCACAGTCCAACCACAGTGAAACTGTGATGTCACATGATGATGTCAGAGAGGAGTCTGTGCTACCCCCTGCTGGCTGACAGAGAAACAGCAACAGGAAGTGAACTTCTCTGGTCATCAGCAGCGCCGCTCAGTTCATAACGACAGGAGGTCCTATTGATCGATCGATTGACAGGTCAGACTCACGCTCTGCACAGGAAGCAGTCTCCTTGCTCTGCGTCCGAGGATCCAGCCAGCTGGTTGTCTTTGAGTTGTGACTGAAACGCAGACGTCAGCAGTAAACAAACAATGAATTCTGGGTAATGTAGGTCGCAGGAGCACTGTTCAGATAACAAGGTCTTAATCAGCAGAAAACTCTGAGACTGACAACCAGGATCAATGAGTCCCGATCAGCTGACGTGAAACCTGATCAATCAGTCCTCAGTATCGATACTCACTCGATGTAGTACGGCTCTCCTGACTCACTGAACGCCAGCTCCCAGTTCTCAGGCAGCGGACCTCCTCCTGCTCCTCCTGCTGCTCCTGCTCCTCCTGCTGCTCCTGCTGCTCCTGCTGCTCCTCCTCTTCCTCTGGCCGCTCCTCTTCCTCCTCCGTTCTCTGTTCCCTCCCGACTCCCCACCGCAGACTCCCATGACTGGCTGAGAGGCAGAGTGGTGGGCGGAGCTCCGGCTGACCCACCTGAGAAAGCGAGTGTTTAATTAGCTAATTAATGAGTGAGTGTGTGTGTATGTGTGTGTGTGTGTGTGTATCTCCTCTGTGTGTGTGTACCTGACAGTCCACTGTCCTCCTCACTGTTGTCCCCCTCCTCCACAGCTTTCTCCAGGTTGCTCAGAGATTTGCTCCTCGTCCTGAAGTTCCTCAGCAGGTTTCGATGCTCCTGGTACGTGATTGGTGGACTCTCTGGACCGATGTGGACTGGGCGGGGCGTCCCGTAGTAGTTCCCTGTGATTGGACAATGATGTTTGTTTGTTTATGGGTAAATTTGTTCATGTGATGTAAATGATTGTGGGTTTGGTGAAGATGATAATATTAACAACAACAACAACAACAACAACAACAATAATAATAATAATAATGATGGTGATGATGATGGTGATGATGATGATGATGATGATGGTGATGAAGCTGAGCTCCACCAGCTGAGCTCCACCAGCTGAGCTACCTGCTTAGTGAAACCTTTGAGTCCACACTGTAAAACTACAGAGAGATCAGAGCCCAGGTTCATCTGAATGTGTTTTGTTGTCATTGTTGTCATTGTTGTCATTGTTGTCGTTGTTGTTGTCTGAAATGCTGTGGGTGCATTTGTTGTTCACACCTTTGAATTTGCCGCTCTCCAGCAGAGCTCCGGACTCCTCCAGAGAGAAAAACTCCTCGATGGAGACAAAGTTGTAGTCAACGCCTGAAATCTCGCCATCCCGAGGTTGCCGGGTTGTACCTACAGGACAACGGACACCGTGATGTCATCACAGAACTCCAGAGCTGCGGTCAGACCGCACACCCCAGCAGAGACGGCTACTACAGACTACTACAGTGAGCAGGGAGGAGGTCTCACTCTGACAGACTGCTGAGACCACATGACAAATATCCACCCTGTTCTCTGTGTGTTCAGGTGTGTGTGTGTGTGTGTGTGTGTGTGTGTGTGTGTGTGTGTCTTACAGGGTACAGCTCGCAGGTACAGGTTCTCTCTGATGAGCTGCTGCAGCTGACTGTCCATGGAGCCCGGAGTGAAACACTTACTGAGGTACAACCTGAGGTCCTTACAGAGAGACGAGCCTGACAGAGAGACAGGCAGGGAGAGAGACAGACAGGCAGAGAGACAGACAGGCAAAGAGACAGACAGGCAGCGAGACAAGCAGAGAGACAGACACTCAGGCAGAGAGACAGACACTCAAGCAGAGAGAGAGAGAGACAGGCAGAGAGACAGACACACAGACAGGCAGAGGGACAGACAAGCAAAGAGACAGACAGGATACGATGTCACTTTTGTCTTTGGACTGCAATGATTGCATCATCAAATCACCTGATTGGTTCTCCATCAATCAGCTGATCAGTGTTTCAGCTTCACTGATCAAACATGAACTCAGAGAACAAAGAGCTGAGCAAAGACACACACATACACACTGCGTGAACTCTTTGTGTGTGTGTGTTTCTCTTTGTGTGTGTGTCTCTTCGTGTGTGTGAGTGTGTGTGTGTGTGTAAAGTCAAACACTGATTTGAATTCGTCCGTTGTGTGAATGTTTGTCCTGAACAATGAAGGTGAGAGTTTCTACCTGACAACATGAAACATAAACAACAAACAAAGTGAATGAACAACAGCAGGTGTGAATAATGCCTGCTCACCTGGGGAGACCGTCTTGATCCTGATTGGATGAGGACAGGAGTTCAGGACTCCTCTGACATCACCAAGGGTCATCCCTAACACAGGCGTCCCCCCAATCTCTAAGATGATGTCGCCCACAGTGGCCCCGCCCCCATGGGCCGCAGTGACGAATGGGAACTCGCCGTAGTCTGCCCCGCCCCCAATGGCCAGACCCAGCTCTCCAGAGCCGCCGCCCAGTGGGACGAAGCTCTCCTGGACCTGGGGAACAGGAAACATGCAGACAGGAGGCGGGACTGTGACATCACGACACCAGCTGATGACAAAAACACATTTCTCTGAAAAATCTCGTGGTTACCTTCGAGCGCCAGTGCAGCTTCTTCACCGTCACTTTAGACATGGCAGCTGAGCTGCAGACAGGAAGAGACAGAATTAGTGAGCGTGCTCAGTAATACACTGATTTACCTGCTGACCCAGCCGAACTGGCTGGGTCAGGTTCACACTGAGACAGAGCAGCAAACCCAGAATCACCTGAGCAGAGCATCACATGAGCACAGCATCACCTGGGCAGAGCACCACCTGGGCACAGCATCACCTGGGCACCTGCAAACCAGAGGATTCCTCCTTGTTTCCTCACTTCCTACCTGAACACCTTTATCTCCTCACCTGACTGTGATGTCGATCTACCACTTCCTTATTCAGCTAGGAAGCATTTTAACTCCTTAGTTTGCCTCAAAGAGGCTTCTTTGTCTCCTTGTTTCCTTACTAGGAAGCATCTTTGATTAAGCAGCTTCCTCCCTCAGCTACCTTGGTCAATGCTTCTTGCTTCCTTATTATACTTCCTATCTAACCAGGAAGCTGACAGGAAGCGGACCCCACAGACTTCGTCTCCTAGCAACAGTCAGACTGATGAAACATTTGATCAGTTTCCTGTTTCTCTGAGTGTTCAGGACCAGTTCCTCCATCAGCTCCATCAGCTCTCTGCCTCAGACTCACAGAACAGCAGATGGTGGCAGACAGCAGGCAGCCGCACGTGCACACACACACACACACACACACACACACACACACACACACACACATGCACTCACACACGCACAGACACACGCTATATACACAGATACACACACAAAACCCAAACACATGCAGACGAGCCAATGACACCATTTCATTTATACACAATCAGACCCACAGGGAAACACACATACACACACACACTCTGCTAGACGTTGTGTATTAAATATGGATGAGCATATGTGAAGGTGGGAGTCGGCGAAGAAACAAACAACAACGTCCCTGAGCTGCGTTTCAAACAATCTGAAATTTAACTGATGAAACACAAGCAGGACAGAAGGAGGAAGGAAGGAAGCTTTCTAGGAAGAAAGGGAGGAAGTAAGGAGGCAAGGAGGTAGAAGGGCTCTCTGATAATGAGGGAAGGAGGTAAAAAGGATCCTCATTAGGTGACGAGGAAGTAAAGGAAATGTCCATGAGTCCAGGAGGAGTTATTAAAGGAGGCAAATAAGGACGCAAAGATGCTTCCTCGTTAGGGAATAAAGCAGATCAAAGGGCTCCTGTAAACGAGGACGAGGTAGAAAGGTTCCTCATTAGACACAAAGAAGCTTCCTCCTTATGTACTAAGTAACTAGGAGGTAAGGAGGTAAAGAAGCTTCTGACTAGTAGTGAGGAGATAAGGTGTCTTCCTAATTGAAGAGACATGACAGGAAGTGATGCTTCTTTGTGAGGAAGCAAACAGGAAGTACATATCTAGCTATGAGGAGGTAGGGAAGCGTCCTCGTTAGATGACAAGTAGGTAAAGGTGCTTCCTTGCTAGGTAATGAGGAGGTAAGGCAGAATCCTGTGAATGGACAAGGTAAGAGGCGTCCTTGTTAGGAGATGAGGATATAAGGAGATGAGGAGTTGAGTGTGAATGAGCTGCAGATGGGTTGTCAGACAGACAGGATGTGCAGTGATACTCGTCACAGTGTGAGGTCGACATGTGCTGCTATTAACACATCATTAACACATGCTCGCTCGCCCAGTCTCTCTCTCACTCACTTCCTGTCTGTCAGCTCGTTCACTTCAGTCGCTCATCAAAATAAAAGACTTTAACAACGTTCAGTGATTCGATACGAGAACCGCAGCCTGTACGCTGTGTGTATGAGCGTATGTGCGTGCGTGTGTGTGTCGTACCTCTACAGATGTCTGTTTTGGCCTGGTGTGTGTTCAGCTGCCATCTTCAGATGATCTCAGAGTTTCTGTTGGTTTCTCTCTCTCCTCTCTCTCTTGTTATGTCTCTTGCCCTTCGCTTTCTCTGTTTGCCTTCACTCTCTCTCTCTCTCGCCCTCCCTCTCTCTCTCTGATAAGGCTGGTCAGAGTACAGAGTGTGATGTAAGAGTGTGTTTAGGGAGTGGACTTCATTGCTCTCCTTATGTACACTGTTTGAATGTGAGAGTGTGTGTGTGTGTGTGTGTGTGAGACCTTCGGTGTGTATTTGTGTGTCAGTCGCTGGACTGTGGAGCAGAGAGCCCTGCGGTGGACTGTGATTCGCTCGTACAGCTGTCAGTCATAGCTGTAAAGTTCCAGTGATGAAGCTTTTACTGTGACAGTCGCAGGTTATCGGGCAGCAGAAGAAGAAGCTGAACCGTGTTTTTCATCACGTCAGAGTCTGATCACACGTGTTCACATGTTGCACGTTCATGTCTGTGCTGAGTCGGTCTAATCTACCAGGTGTTTTATCCTGATGAGTCTGATTTAAAACCTGCAGCAGCATCAAACCGGCACAGACAGCAGCGGAGTGGGGGGGTTCTCCCAGCATTCCCTGCGTGGCCATGGTAATTTGATGCTGCTGGATTATGATCAGACATGATGGACCTCAGCAGAATTTAGATGTATGCACTGAAGCTGCATGAACTGCTGTCAAACACCAGGACTACGCAGACGAAGCACAGCAGTCACATGACACAGAAACACATTCAGCATTCTGCAGGACATTAGAGCTTCACAGCACATGTTGTTGTTGTTGTGATGTGCAGGTATCAACTGATGACATGAAGGCTAACATGCTAAATCAATAGCTGGGAAGCTAATAGATACTCTTGGTACATGAAGCTGAGTGGATACTGATGTGCTCCTACTGAACTCGAGGTCATGAGTGCCATGGTTTCAGTTGTAATCGAGTATTTTACTGAGCGTGGAGACCTGAGTACTTTCTGCTGTTAGACTGATGGTGTCTGGAGGAGTGTCCACCTGCTGATGGTGGAGAGTATCCGAGTACTACAGCAGAGTATCTGTGTATAGTTACTGTTCAGAGCTGAGATCCTGTGGCTGAAGAGAGGATCTTCACTGTGGCCTCGTTTCCTTTGTTTTTCTGTCTGACTGTATGTAACCTACTTTACTGAGCCTGTGTGTGTGTGTGTGTGTGTGTGTGTGTGCTGACATTCTCAGCGTCTCTGACGAGGCTGCTGCAGATCTTCACTTTAAAGCAGCTCTGACACTGGGACACAGTTGACGACCTGCAGTCAGACTGGCTGATGTTCAGAGGAGCAGGGAGGAGCAGCGCTGATGCATCCACCTGTACAGACTGTCTGTTACTGGACCAATGAACCTGTCCACTGATCACCCAATCAGAGCCCAGGAACAGGCCGGACTTTGAGGAATGGACTGTGTCCTGATGATTGACTAAAAAAACCATACATTTATATTTTCATGCATTTTTCAATGTTTCTCACAAACCATAGGTCAGTTTCCATGGTAACACCTGAGGGTTTGACTAATACCTGGAACAGCCATCAACATCCCATAACGATCTCATACAATGGAAACATCCACCCGTCCAGTAAACAGGACGGACCTCAGATACAACAGGAGATTTTTCTGACCAATCAGCTCAGAGAAGCTTTGACTCTGCTATGCTATGCTAAAGCTAATGTTATGCTAACAGGCGTTATGCTAGCAACACTCAAAGACAACAACACACTGGCATGATTGCCAAACAAACAACAGACTAAAGTGGTGAGGTGAACAGCCAGTGGTACGCGAGAGGATGGGTCATGTGATTAGGTCAAGTATCAGGAAGCTGTGAGGTCAGTGGACTACCTGCGGCTCGTGTGTTCACAGGATGTTTCTTTATTCAGACTCTCCAATGGCCTCAGAGAAGAGCCTTTAGACACACACTGACACCAGTGTGATCAGGACGTGATGGACTCTGCAGCCAATCAGGAACCAGTATACCCCCTTACACCGTGATGCTGTTGGCGCTCTGTGTGATCTGACTTTCATCTGAGTTCAGGCTGAAACTCTTCCTCCTCTCAGCCGTCAGCTCTCTGCAGGTGTGTTAATATCTGACAGTGTGATGCGCTGTGTCAGCATCGCACACACACACACACACACACACACACACACACACACACATCGTGCACACAACACAGACAGTGACTCACACTCTCCTCTGGGAGTTGTAGTCTTTGACATCAAAGATTCAAAGATCTTCAACGTGTGAGTGTTTAATCTGCAGTGAAAGCAGCTGCAGACGAGCAGAGCAACACGTTCAACACGCGTTGATCCGGCCTGAAGAGTAACTGAGTACATTTACTCTGGAGTACTCAGTTATCAGCTGCAGAGTTTGAACTGAGTGACTCCGTGCTGCAACACACACACTCACACACACACACACACACACACACACACACACACACAGATACTGCTTGTTTTATGAGGTTAAAGGTCACTGCAGCCTGACGGGGGGTCATGTGGGTCTTGAGATGTGATGAAGATGATGAAGATGATGAAGATGAGGAGGAGCAGGAGGAGGAGGAGGAGTTCCGTGCTGTTGCTTCCTGTCCGATAACGCTGAGCATCTCTGACAGCAGCTGTCTCTCTGAATCTCTGAGGGTCTACAGAAACACAGCGAGACGCCTCATGACATCATCACCACAGAACACAGAGGTTATGATGATGTCATAAGCAGCACACAGACCGTTGCCTGGAGACGGAGGAAAGCATCTCTCCTGTTCTGTCTGGGGTCACTTGTTTCCTACATGATCACAGTTTGATGACATCCTACAGACATGTTCCCATTCAGCTTGATGAAACTGAGGGTCATGTGACCAATCTGTTAGCATCTCAGGGCTAATCTGTTAGCATCTCAGGGCTAATCTGTTAGCATCACAGGGCTAATCTGACGTGTCCTAATAAGGCCACCGTACTGAAGTTCACTGTGTGTGTTTCCTGTTTGTGACAGCGTAACGTCTCCACGCATCAGCTGGCACTTTGTTTCTATGAAGTCATGTGATATAACACATCATCAGTAACAGAGTATCTTCGTTTGCAGCAGATTAATTATTCACTGATTAGTCATCTGTGATGTCATCTGTGACGTCACAGCGTTGAGCTGACCTCACATCAGCTTGTCTTCTGTTGACGCTGTTCCTTCATTGCTGTTGTTTCACAGTGTTCACTCATCTGTCACCTGCTGCAGCCCAGCTTAATGTTTACCTGAGTGCACACACACACACACACACACACACACAGTGTAACACACACACACACACACACACACACACACTGAACATTGAACTTGTGTTCCTCTTCAGGCAGAGAAGCATCAGAGCTCTGCTGCTGTTGGTCTGCAGACATACGCGGTGAGTTCGTTAGCAGGAAACAGGCTAATGAGCTAAAAAATGCTAATGAACTAAAACAGGCTAACGAACTAAAACAGGCTAACAAGCTAAAACAGGCTAACAAGCTAAAACAGGCTAATGAGACAGCAACAGATCAACAGTCAGTTCATCAGAGCCACAATTCTCCAAAACCAAAACAGTTCAGCTGAGATCAGCTCTTCATCCTCATCTTCACCTCCTGCTCCTGCTGCTGCTCCTCCTGCTGCTGCTCCTGCTACTGCTCCTCCTCCTGCTGCTGCTCCTCCTGCTGCTGCTGCTCCTCCTCCTGCTCCTCCTGCTGCTGCTGCTCCTCCTGCTCCTGCTGTTGCTCCTCCTGCTGCTCCTCCGACTGCTGCTGCTGCTCCTCCTGCTCCTCCTACTGCTCCTCCTCCTGCTGCTCCTGCTGCTGCTTCTCATAATTAACAGCTATCAATCTGCAGTGGCAGAGTATGCTGTATCTGTAACCTGCTCAGGTGTAATCTGGATACAGTAACAGAAAGTAATCTGATTACAGTGGGTAGCTGTGAGTAGCTGTGATGTGTTGGCTGGAGGCTGCATGTTTATTTAGTGATGATGTGGTTGTTTATAACAAACAACTAGCTTGTTATTGTTTATGAATGAAGCACCTCCTCATCTCCTCATCCCCTCATCTGCTCATCTCCTCTCCTCCTCACCTCCTCATCTCTTCTCCTCTGCAGTTACATACAGACTGTAACACGCTCCTCTCATTAATACACCACCTCCTCTCTAATACACCACCTCCTCATTAATACACCACCTCCTCTCTAATACACCGCCTCCTCCTGTAAGGTGCACTCCTCAGTTTGCTCCTGCCTCCTGTAATGAGCTGCTCCTCCTGTGTGAACCTCCTCCTGCTGCCATTCATCAGAAGCGGTCACAGCAGACAAAGAGCAGCTTCTATAGCGCAGCTGGCCACCATGTAAACACACACACACACACACACACACACACGGTGTCACCTCCGTTCACTCACACTGATCCCAGAGCAGCTGCTGCTTTACAGTTGTGGTTTTAAACGGTGACAGATGAGACCTTCAGGTACACACACACACTCGGTGATGGAGGATGACCGGCTCCTGAGCCCGGGCAGCAGGCGGCATGTCTCGGTTGTGAATCTGCTGACAGCGCCGTTTGTACCTGCAGCAGAAAAAACGCTCCGACAAACCGGGTTTCTCGGTCAAAACGGCCGCGAGCGCGCGCGGTGCCTCGTGCCACAGAAACGGGAAAACAGTTCGGAGCCCGTGGTTCCGTTACCTTCATTATTCCTGCCGTTTCCTCCGGATCTCCCAGCCCCACGCGACGCGTCGCTCCTCCGCTCCGCTTCAAATCCTCTCCGGGCTTTTAGTGTATTGATCGCTCCCTCGGTGCTGCTGCTGCGTGCGTGTGTGCGCGGCGTGTGGGCGCGTGCACGATTGACAGTGCCTGCTGTCCACTGCAGGTAAAAATGCAAAGCACTGAAAGGTGGAAGATCACACACACATAAACAGGCGTGCACGTGTGTGTGTGTGTGTGTGTGTGTGATGCCCGCAGGTAGCTGTGCAGCAGCAGCTTAATGGAGCTTTACTACACAGTGAAAGCAGTGACGAGTTAATGTCTCTCTACCAGCCTCTCTCTCTCTCATAGAGGCTATAAGGAAAGAGGGGCTGATGATAAAGGAAGTGTGTGTGCACGCGCGCGCGTGTGTGTGTGTGTGTAGGGGGGCGGGGCACCAGGAAGGAAAAAGGAAGGAAGTGAGAGAGAGCTCCACCTTCAGAGGGTGGGGCCTGTGTGATGATGGGGGTATTCAGGGTAATAGGCTGACATCAGCGTGTTTGTGTGTGTGTGTGTGTGTGTGTGTGTGTGTGTGTGTGTGTGTGTGTGTTCACAGGGTCATAGCCAGAAAACAGTGAAGTTAGGACTCCCCCCAACACACATGCACACACACACACACACACACACACACACACACAGCCTCATCACTGAGTTTTGACTTTACTGTCACTGACGTTCAGTTGAGCTGATTGTGTGTGTGTGTGTGTGTGCGTGTGAGTGTACATAAATGCTCATCATGGTCTTCAGCTCACTGTGTCATGTGTTCACCTGCCTGCTCCTGGTTTGTTCTGGTTTGATTACCAGCAGCTGATTGGTTGAACTGATTAATTCATAAATAAACAGGCGTCATGTGGAGCAGCTCTGCAGCGCCCCCCAGAGGAGGTCTCTGTCCTGGACCCACCCTGGAGTCCCTGCAAGGTCTGTCTTTCTCTCTTCACCTGTCTGTCTCTCCTCACCTGTCTGTCTGCCCAGTTCACTTGTGTGATCATGTAAAATCTTTGTATTTGTAGTTTTTGTTCTCATCAGTTCGTCTTCTATTGCTGCTGAGATGCTCCACTGCATATCTGAGGAACCTGATGATGTTTCTCTGTGACTGATTGTTGACAGCTGATTGGTTATTTTTGCTGATTTCTATTGATAATTAAAGTGTGTGTGAATGTGCAGATGGTGACATGTGACCAGAGAAGAGCTATGCTGATTGGCTGAGGTGTTTCTGTTGCTGTCACAGCCCCATTCTCCCAGTTTCCCTCCTCTCAGTAATTTTCCACTCTCCCCTGCCTCTGCTCCACTCTACCTGCCGGCCACTCCCACCTCACCAGCCCAACTCCACTCACCTGCAAACACAGCTGAAGCTCATTCCCAATCAGCCTGGTATATAAGCCTCTCCAGCACTCTCACTCTTTGCCAGATTGTTCTACTGCATCTGTGTGAGACTTTCCAGCACTCTTTACCTGCTTGATCTCCTGTTGCTGACCCTGCCTGCCTCTGACCTGCCTACTTCGCCTGCCTCCTGGTAAACTTATCAGCCTTCTGTCTCCGACCTCATGTTCTGCCTCAGCGTCTCTGGCTTCTGGCTGCTCTCCTGGCTCCGACTCCTCCACCTGGTTCTGACTTCTCTGCTGCACGCTCCTCGTCTGGTTCTCTGCCTCGTTGGCCTTGCCTCGTTGGCCTTGCCTCCAGTAAGCCTCTCTCTGTCACTCCTACCTATGAGAGAACAGAACTGTACGGGTCCGAGGGCTTATGTCTTCTCCCTCTGTCCCGAATCCAGGTTTGGCTCAATCCTTTCCTCGAGTCAGACACCCAGAGACTGTGTTCTGTCTCTGATCCTCAGCCTGGTCCTGTTGGGGGACCAGCAGACCCTCTGAAGACCTCCTCTGAGGATTTCAGTCCTCCTGTTGCACCGTCAGCTCAGGTCTGGACTCTCCTGACTTTGATCCCTGTCAGGGGGATCTCTGAGATCTGAACCGGGTCATGGTTTCTGTGGTTATGGTCCTGATGTTGAGGCAGGTGAGATGGGCTTCAGAGGATTCTGGTCTGGATCAGAGGGTCCAGGAGTTGAGTGTTTTGTCTCTGGAGAATCTGCTGAAACATGATAAACTGGACTCTGTCTGGTGAAGGATCCTGCCAAGAGTGTGTGTTGAAGTATCTGAGAAAATGTTTTTGATTCTTATCTTTCCTCCTCTGGAGACCTGTTTCACCTCATCCTACTGCCCCCTCCTTCCCTCCTCTCCGCCCCTCCCTCCTGTACCTCTCAGTTCATCCAGCAGGAGGCAGCAGCGCTCTGTTGACAGAATGAGCTGATGACATCACCATCAGAGGATTATGGGGGAAAAAGGGGTCAGGACAGATGAAAACAGAGATGATGCTCAGGGAGGAGATGAGGAGCAGTGACATGTTTCAGTGTTTGTGCTGCGTGAAATCATTTTACTCCACACGCAGACAGACGGGCTCAGCTCAGTGACAGCGTCAGACATGTTGATGGAACTGATGTGATATGAAATCATCGGTTCATTCAGAGAGTTCATGAAATCAGTCTGAATTCATTCTGATTGGACAAAGAAATCAGGAACGACGAGTGAACACACGATGGAGAGAGGAAAATCCTCTGCAGCTGGATTATGGAGGCTTAATGCAGCTTAGAGAGATGTGTGTGTGTGTGTGTGTGTGTGTGTGTGTGTGCGTGCGCGTGCGCGCACAGAGACACTGTCACGCACGCACACACTGAAACTCAGAGACCAGGAGGTTCAGCTGAGGCCAGAGTCACCACGAGCCCCTCAGACAAGACCAGACCCAGACCAGTTTCTCCAAGAACTGGAACCAATCAGATCTGACGTGCTGGTCCAGGATCAGAGTCTGGACCCATGTTGGACGCAGGTCCAGATACAAAATCAAAGCTGGGTCCAGGATCAGAGTCTGGCCCACATTCAGAATCTTGAACAGAGCCGTATCCTGGTCTAAAGTCAGACCCTGGTCCTGAGTCAGACCTGGACTTCAGCAGGAGGTGAAACTGTTTCCTTCTTGACTTTGAGCCGAAATGGAAAATCAAGAATTCATCAAACAGCAGATTAAAGTGAGATACACTCACCTGAGAGAGTGTGTGTGTGTGACCTCTGTCCTGGTGAAGGGTGGTGTTTCATCATCAGACTCACAGCTTTAATTTACCTTCGAGCACGTTGTTCATATGATGATGTGTTCAAATTCATGCAGGAGAAACAGGAAACTCGTTAACAACACGCTGATGGAGACGTTAAACACAAGTCAGTCCGGTGGCAGTAGCTGCAGGCACAGCATCAGATTCATGTTTTAGTTTAAAGTTAAAACCTGAACCATGTTTATGACGAATTTATGTTCCTTTGGTGATGACAACAGAAGCTTAGCTTACCTTGTCTTAGCACAGCATAGTCTATCTTAGCCTAGCCTAGCGTAGCCATAGTTAGCTGTGGTCCTGGCTCTCAGCTGTCGTTTCACCTGTGCTTTGTGCAGTTACATCGTTTGTTGTTGGATAACATCAAAGCTGAAGTCGACATCAGCATTACAGATCACATGATCATGGAGACCACTGTTGCTCAAATTGGGGGCCGAGGGCCAAATTTGGCCCACCACATGTTTCTGTCAAACAATAGACTAAAAACATATGATAATATAAGATGTCCACCTGAGCTCAAATGCTTTTTAAATATTGACTTTCTTCATTTTATATATTTATCATTATCTGAATGTTGCCGAGGCGACACACTGAAGGGGTTTGCTGTTGGCTGCAGCCGACCAATAGGATTCAGTTTTGGCTTGATGTGGATCATATCATGCTAGCAGCACCGTTTGTGAGAGGGTACGCTGAGGTTAGCCTGCTAACAGTTAGCATCACGGGTCGGGTGTCGGTCACTTCCTGCTGCATGAATCCACCCAGGTGGTTTGTTCCATCAGGAAGCTGCTGATTGGACAGATCTGGCAGGTGATTGGATGAAGCTTCTGCCTATCGGGACCAACCACAGACTGAACCAACCAGTTACCTCAGCAGCTGCTGTTATTTATCAGATGATTCACGTCCAGGTGTCGTCACATCGGACCTCACCTGTAGCTTGCTGTTGCTGCTTTGCCAAGGCAGCGGGCGAGTGTTCACTGGCGTCAGACTCAGCCATGGTGCATCACAGTTGTCAGTCACAGATGGTGAAATATGCTCAGTCAGCAGGATGCAGGGACATGCCCCCTCCACCTCCCTACACGCAGGTCGGCGTGATGTTTAACCTGCGTTCACCTGTGATGTGTAACCGGTGCAGACGTGCTGCTGTTTATTGTTTGCGTTGTTGTTGTGTTGGAGCTGCCGTCATGTGACTCAGAGCTAACAGCACACCTGTGCACAGGTAAACATAAGCATCATCAGATCACGTCAACAATAAAACCGGTGGTCCTGATTTTTACTGTCTGCGCCTTTAATTTTCCAGCTGACCTCCCCTTTAACACACTGAGCCTCAGCGTAATCCCCAACGAGAGAGAGAGCGAGAGAGAGAGAGAGAGACCCTGACTCAGAGGTGGAGAGAGAGTCAGATTAGTGAAGCGCAGCTGAGAGAAGAAGCTGAATTTCATTTCTCGGCTTTTTTGAAATTTATTTAATTTCAACTGACTTTTTACTTCTGGCTGGATGTAAATCGATTAAGTGGTGAATTGATGAACTGATCATTGATTGGCAGCTGCAGGAGAAGAAGGAAAAGTGGATTCCCGCGGCTGAAACGCGGAGAAGTTGATTGTGTTTGTAAAACTGAAGAAGGAGGAGGAGGAGCTGATGAGGACCACAGCGACCGGAAACTGATCAAAGTGCGGATCGATTAAAGATGATCGTCGCTGTTCGGAGCTGAGAGAAGCGGCGGAGATGTACGAGGAGCGGAGCAAAAGTAAGTGCGAGTCCGTTTCTCATCAACCAGTCTTGTCACAGATCAAATGTATCGGCTTCAAGTGATCGGTTCAACCAGCTGCACAGAGGCGGGAACAGCCGAATCAATCAAATCACACAGTTTCCGGTTTCCACAGAGTCCCAGCGCCAATCAACAGAGATCATCAATCATTATCACTTCTCAATCAGTCACACTGATCACTGTGATCAGGCAGACAGACAGTCTCAGAGTTATTGTGCAGAAACAGTGAAATGATTTTCTGATATTATTGACTCTGATGTTTGTTTCCATCAACAATAATAATAATAATAATAATGATAATCGTGTCAGTGTCAGTTGACTATAGCTTCGCTGCAGGCCAGGACGTGTGTTTCAGATGTCTCTGATTGGACGGTGGTGCCTGAAGCAGCCAGCAGGACCCTGGTGGTTCCAGCTTTAACAGCAGCAAAGCAACTGCACGCACGCACGCGCGCACACACACACACACACCGGTGTATCACAGCTACACACAGTTTGTACACAGCTGCAGTCTGCGTTGACTCACAGGTGACTCGTCAACATGCCAACCGCCTCGCTCTCCGTCACCTGACTGCCACAGGTGTTAGGACTCACCTGGAACCCACAGCAGGAACCAGCCCTCAGGTTGTCTTTGACAGCAGTGATTAAACCATGCACTGGAAGCTAACACTAACAAAGCTGACTCTAACAAAGCCAACATTTGATCGGCTGAACAGGCACGTTCATGCTCAGGTCGGTGACGGAGTAGAGTCCCTGGTCCTGAAACTGGGTCTAAGCCCGAGTCCAGTCATTCAATTCAATTTCAGTTCAGTTTTATTTATAAAGCGCCAATTCACAACACACTGACACAAGTCATCTCAGGGCACTTTACAGTCAGAGCAGAGACCACACTCATTACTGTTAATCACACCCAGCAGCTCCACCACCAGCAAACACCTGGAGACAGAGGAGGAGAGACTTCCTGTAACAGGCTGACACCTGGGACTGATCCTGGCTCTAGGTGGACGGACATCTGCCCTGACAGTTTGGGGGGAAAGAGAGAGAGACAGGAGGGGCGAGAGAGAGAGAGAGAGAAACTGAGAGAGAGAGAGAACAGGCAGAGAGACAGACAGGAGAGATGGACAGAGAGACAGACAGGAGGGTGCGAGACAGGAGGGGGTCTTGAGAGAGAGACAGGAGGTGCGAGAGAGAGACAGGAGAGGCGAGAGAGAGACAGGAGGGCGTGAGAGAGAGAGACAGGAGGCGCGAGAGAGAGAGAGAGACAGGAGGGCGCGAGAGAGAGAGAGAGAGACAGGAGGCGCGAGAGAGAGAGACAGGGAGGGAAGAGACAGGAGGGGCGCGAGAGAGAGAGAGAGAGACAGGGAGGGCGCGAGAGAGAGAGAGAGAGAAAGAGAGACAGGGAGGGGCTGAGAGAGAGAGAAAGAGACAGGAGGGGCGCGAGAGAGAGAAAGAGAGACAGGAGGCGCGAGAGAGAAGAAAGAGAGACAGGAGGGCGCGAGAGAAAGAGAGACAGGAGGGGCGCGAGAGAGGAGTACATAACTTTACATGAAAATAACAATGGTAGAACAACAACTATGGCAACTATTTGCAGTACAATATAGAATAACAATAGGCAGCACAGGACAGGAGCAGGTCGGTGGAGTCACAGATCAGATGTTCAAACTGGAGCCACAGGTATCTCATACAGAGGTACCCAGAGAAGACCAGGAAGAGAAACAAGCACAGCACTAGGGAAAACCAAAACTTCTGCTGTTGCCAAGGGCTGACTCTTCTTCTGTTGTTTCATTTAAAAGCAAGATTCAGTTTAGGTTCTGTGACCCCACAGGGCCTCTGACCACAGGTTGGGAACCACTTCTTGAGATTCTTCTTGAGTGTGGGCCGATAGAGGGCAGCCTCACACCTGTGAGCCTCTGACCTCAGTCAGGGGGCGGGGTTACGGAGAGTCGCAACCTCCATTGTGTTGACTCGGTTTAATCCTCCTTCATCCTGACGGAAGATCAGACTTCCTGTTCTCTGCTGCACCAAATGAAGATGGCCTCCGCAGACCTTCTGATAACGTTGTCATGGAAATGAGTATTAAGACACGTGACATCACTGGTTACTGTGGCAGCAGAGTTAATCAGCCTTTTGTTCTGTCCTTGATTTGAGAGCAATTTAGCAACTGAGCCGCTGCTGAACCTTCAGCGAAGAGGCAAGCGCCGACTTTTCTTCAACCAATCACATCGTTCAACCATAAAAGCAAGCGTTCAGAGGAGAACAAAGTGATGTTTTGTTTGCTTTAGTTCAGAAATTAATTGGCCCAGGCTTAGGATGTAGTGTCTAGACACCACGGGGAGATGGATACAGTGGTGTGTTTGTGTGTTGGTGAGATGTTTAAAGCCTCCTGACGTTTGAGGAGGAACCAGCAACTTCAGAGGCTGAGACCTTCGGCTTAAACCAGCAAAGGTTCCAAATAAACATGAATAAACTTATTTTTCATTGGTTTAACTCAGTCCTGCTGAGACCAGGAGAGGGAGTCCAGGTCTGGTCTCAGCCCCCATGTGATGCTGGAACAAGGGCATCTCATTGGCGGCGTGGCCAGGTGGCGTAGACCTGGATGTGGGGGTTCAAGGAGGCAGGAGCTGTTTCAGGTGGAGTTTGTGAGTGAGTGAGCAGCGACCAGGCTGGATCATCTGCAGGGTTCTGGGTGTTCATCTGGGGAGAGCAGCAGGACCAGCAAGGCCAGCGAGACCAGCACTGGAGCTGCTTTTAGGTTTGCAGCATCGTGGTGTTTGTTGACTCACAGAAGACGTATTCAAACCTTTATTTAAACAGACACAATGACATGAGCTGCTGAAAGACACAGTGATGGAGGCTTATTTAATTCACACACAACCCAGAATTTGGCTTCACTGCATGAGTAAACAACACCTGTAACCATGGAGATCAGCAAACCGCCCGTGAAATCAGGCGAGGTCCGGTAAAAAAAACTGAGAAAATAAATCAGGAGTGCATGACTCAGATTAGCTGATCCAGTCAGACATGACAACGGATCAATCAGGATTCAGTATTAGAAGTCCTGCTGCATACGACACTGCCACGCGTCACTGCTGCAACGCTGCTGCCGAGTCTGAGCAGTGAAGAAGAAAACTGCTAACATTCACTAAATGAACTGATGACCTTCCAGCTGGACCAGGCTGGGGGCAGCGTGACACCTGTCGCCTCACACACACAGAGTTAGAGACAGGCCAGTGAAAAGTAGGAAGTTAACAAGGCGATGCAGGGTTGTGTGCAATGATGAGATGCCCCACTATACCATCACACACTCACACACACTCACACACACACAGTTATCTCATGATGATGTGAGCCAGAGTTGACTCCAGGATAATTCAGGGATAATTAGTACGGTTCTTGTCATCCTCTCACGGGTAAAGCAGCTCCTCCACAGAAAAACATGACCACATCAGTCATGTGACCTGCACCGGCCGAACCTCAGCTGCTCATTGGACGGTGGACGAACCTGCTGGGCTGCAGGCAGCTCTGAGTTCAGTGGGAGGGAAGACTTTACAGGGTAATTAAAGGTCAGTTTGGATCATGCACACACAGGGGGGTTGCTCTGCCTGTTCTCCACCTGAAATACAGTGGTGCAACAGAAACATCATGTCCACCTGTCCCCAGGACTCTGAGGGGCTGGTGGGCTCTCCCAGGGGCTTTCCTGGATCCAGACCAGAGGGCCAGCTGGTCAGTGTCTGGTGGTCCTGACCTCACCCATTGGACTCAGCAGGTGCAGCTCACCCTCCAGGGGCTGCAGTCAAAGGATGGAAAACATGGTGGAGATCAGACCTTAACATTCCGATCACATGACATGATGTCATTGTTTTATTCACTCAGCCTTCATTATGACGTGGCGCGGCAGTGTGGGATGCTGGGAGTTGTTGTCTTCCTGTCAGCTGGGATTCCTTCAGTGTTGATGGTTCAGGAGGTTTTTACTGGGAGCTGAATTCTCCACAGAGGTCTCCTCCTCTCCAGAACAAACAGAGCCGCTGATTCAAACCCAGAGAAACACTGAATAAAGCAGTTCCACCTTAAAAACCACTGTTTCTCCCCACGGCACAACCGGCCGCACCTTGGGGCGTCCTGGAGAAGCCCGGCGGCGAGCCGAGCTGCTTGCTAGCGTTTGCTCCAGCTTGTTTCTCCTGATAACTTCAAAGATCAGGCGTCCGGCGACTGAAATCCTTCATCTGCTTCGAATGCAGAGTTAAAACAAGCAGCGGCTGAAAAGAGGAGCACAGAAATGTGTCTTACAGCTGATCCAGGAGTCAGTTTATCAAGCTGCTGACACAGAAATGTGTCTTACAGCTGATCCAGAGTCAGTTTATCAAGCTGCTGACACGCAGAAATGTGTCTTACAGCTGATCCAGAGTCAGTTTATGAAGCTGCTGACACACAAACACAACACTGACACATGCACAGAGAGGAGACGATGACGCCACAGACAGGAAGTGAAGCCAATCACAGAGTCTGATCTGGATGTCCTAAAGATGTTTTTATGCTGCTGGTGTGTGTGTGTGTGTGTGTGTGTGTGTGAGTTTGTGTGTGTGTAACAGCAGATATTACTTTTTTGTTGCTGGGACATCAGTGTCTGCAGGGGTTTGTGGTGTTTGTCAGCCCTGGGTCCTGCCTGCAGGTGTACAAAACTTGGGGCACGTTTCAGAGTAACTTTCTGCTTCAGTGTGAAGGTGAAAACTGAGAGACCTGCACGATCCACAGGTGTCCACGTTGTCTGAGACGGAGTCTTTGATCACTTCATCAGTAATTCATTGATTCATATTTATATTTATACAGAAACAGGGATAGAGACAGGGAGAGAGACAGATGCAGGCAGAGAGACAGGGATAGAGACAGACAGACAAAGGCAAAGAGACAGGCAGAGAGACAGACAGACGCAGGCAGAGAGACAGGGAGAGAGACAGACAGACGCAGGCAGAGAGACAGGCAAAGAGACAGGCAGGCAGACAGACAGACGCAGGCAGAGAGACAGGCAGGCAGACAGCAGATCATCATGTAATCTCACTGTGCTGTCATCTCTGGGTTTATCTGTGTGTGTGTTCAGGGTCCTCAGGTACTAACACATAAATCATGGCCCAGATCACACACACACACACACACACACATTCACACACGCACACACACAGATCTAGGTCACAGCTGTTCACTACAATATTTCTGTTTTCCTCTGGAAAGCGTCACCTCCCCCCCGACCCTGATGGTTGAAGATGCCCTCATTCAGTAAGCGTCGTCAGACGCTGAGGTAGAAATGCTCCATTACAACGATCGTCTCGTCAGCTGACTGTTGGTCCTGATGTCGGATCGATCACATGAATCAGTTTCACTCTGGTCTTTTAGTGACGTATTGATCAGTTTGAAAGGAGACTGAGTTCATCAGCGTTTCATGTTGTCATGTTCCTCTGCAGATAAAGTCCCTCACAGTTGGGTCCGTGTTGTTTTTGTTGTGATCAACTGTTCAGTGTTTGTGTGAGGAGACGAGAGCAGCAGGAAAATAACTCACTGCTCACACCAACACTGCTCAGCACGATCAAACACTGACACCCTGCTGACCGATTGCACACTGACACTTCAATCCCATTTTATTCTGTAAAATCATGTTTTTAATCATACTTTTTAAATCTTGAATCTATAAATCATGAGGACGATGTTAACCGGACAGATCATGAAGTCCCGCCTGGTTCTTGAGTTGCTTCTGGATGTTCCTGCTCCTGAGCAAAGAGACTCAGCTGGAAGGTTAATGTTTGTGTTTATTTCAGTTTATGTCTGAGGAAATACTTCAATACTCAGACAGAGCCAACACTCCACCTGCTGACAGCTGTGACTGGCTCTTCGTCAGTGAGGTGCATCATGGGAGTTGTAGTTGCCTCCAGTTTATGTGGACAGTTTTGTTCACGTGGACTCAAAGAAGCAGCTGTTTTCTGACGGAGTTGTTTTATTAATGAAAGTTTGATAAATACTAAAATACTAAAACAGCTCTGCCTATGTATGTGGTTATGTGATCATCCCTCAAAAGCTCCTCCCGTCATCGCTCAGGCCTTCATCACTCCATCACCTCAGTTTGCGTGACACAGCTCAGTGTCGAGTTACTGACTGTTCAAACGGGCGTCGGCCGATTTCAGACGATATCAAACTTAACCTGGTTTCTCTTTAGGTTCTGGTCGTAATGGCTACACCAAAGCTGTGGATGGGGAGGAGGGAGGAGGCGAGGGTGAGGAAGAGGAGGAGGGAGGAGAGGGGGATGGAGGAGGAGAGGAGAGGGACGCAGAGTGGGACGAAGAGCTGGACGGAGAAGACGGAGGAGGAGTGAGGATGACGAGGACGGACACGCTGCACTCGACCACAAGTTCAACCGGAACACAGAGGAGGAGAGGACAACACGCTAAGAAACAGGTGAGACAGCATGCAGAGAGACAGGTGAGTCAGGTGAGACAGCACACAGAGAGACAGGTGAGACAGCACACAGAGAGACAGGTGGGTCAGGTGAGACAGCATGCTGAGAGAGAGGTGAGTGTTCAACAGGTGAAGGAAGGGAGGATTCGCTAAAGTTAGCTTAGCATGTCACAGGTGACGTCCTGAATGTAACCTGAAGCTACAGAAAACAATGTAGCTGTCAAATGGGATGCTAACACTTTACTACATGTGGTAGTTAGCGCATTAACTGGACATGCTAACACTGCAGCGATGATGATGTCATTGCTCTTCCTCCTCAGGTGCAGGGCAGTAACCAGGTGCAGCGAGCTCCCAGAGCATTGTTCTGCCTGAAACTCAACAATCCAATCAGACGAGCTGCGCTCTCCATTGTCGAGTGGAAGTATCCTTGACTCTGACCAATCAGCTGTCAGCTTCTGACCAGCTCACTTCTCTCTGTTATCTGCTCTATGAGCCATTCACAGCATGCTGCTGGTTTGTAGTGTTTCTAGTTTTGTCCCTGCTGAGCTTCCTTAACGCATCTCTCAGACCGTTCGATATCTTCATTCTGTTAGCCATCTTCGCTAACTGTGTCGCTCTGGGAGTCTCCAAACCATTTCCTGAGGACGACTCCAACTCAACCAACCACGACCTGGTGACAACAACTACATGATGACACGACTACACGATGACACAACCACACAAATACACCTGCACACCTTCAGAGCACCAGAGTGAACTGTACAGAGGCTAACAAGACAGACACTAACTGTACAGAGGCTAACAGCACAGACGCTAACTGTACAGAAGCTAACAGGACAGACACTAACTGTACAGAGGCTAACAGGACAGACACTAACTGGTTCTGAGTGTGTCTGAGGTGAACGGACTCAGGTATTGTCAGTGTGTCGACCTCAGGTTAGTGTGTGTGTTCCTGCAGGTGTTGTTGTCATGTTCAGCCACCTCACAGTCAGACCGGTAAATTCAAAGGTAAAACACATGAAACTTTGTAATCGGACAGATGATAAAGCGATTTATCTATAGAGAAAAACTAACATGACATAGGCTAGCTGGACAGAAGCTAACAGGACATAGGTTAGCTGGATAGAATCTAACAGGAGATAAGCTAACAGGACAGAGGCTAACTGGAGAGAAGCTAACATGGCAGAGGCTAACAGGAGTGAAGCTAATTGGACAGAGGCTAATTGTACAGAAGCTAACTGGGCAGGACCAAAGCTGACAGAAGATTTAAGGTCCGTCCGGTTCAGAGCGGTCACGTGTGTCCTGGTTTCTAGTTGTTGTGTCAGTTTCCAGAATCAGAATCAGAATCAGAATAGTGTTTATTGCCATGTAAGTGAAGAGGTTTCACATTACTAGGAATTTGACTTAGCGGTTTGGTGCATACATCAAACATAAAATAAGTAACATATAATAAGAGGCATGCATGGGGTAAAATAAAATAAAATAAAATTAGATAAATAGGATAAAATCTAAGTAAGCAAAAATAAAGCAACGTATTAACAAATGAACAGAACAAATGAACAGAAGAGTTAAGTGTGTCTATGGTACAGAGTTAAGTGTGTCTACAGTAGGTAGACAGTGCAAATAGTCAGTAGGTGGGTCATGACAGGGCATGGAATAGTAGCTATCCTGGAGTAAAGTGACAGTGCAGTATGATTAATTACAGTTCAACAGTCCAACAGCAGCGGGGAAGAAGCTGTTCTTGTGGCGTGAGGTTCTGGTCCGAATGGACCGTAACCTTCTGCCTGAAGGGAGTGGCTAACTGCCGGTCATCCACCCGGCTCCTCTGGGCTGCGTGCTGAAGTGTCCGTGGGAAAGACACTTAACCTCTAATTAGATAGATAGATAGATAGATAGATAGATACTTTATTAATCCCGAGGGAAATTTAGGAATTTAGGAATTGCACCTGTGGCTGCGTCATCGGTGTGTGAATGGGTTAGTTTCCTTTGTTTCCTTAGTTCCATTTGGTGTGAATGCTGACTTGTAGTGTAAAGTGCTTTGAGTGAAAGGTGGTGTTCCCTGTGTGAGTTCACAGCTTTGTCTTACCTGTGTAATGATACAGATTTATAGAGTGCTGATGTTAGCACTTAGCCTGAAGCTGCTATCCACACGTGGAAGACATTGTGCATTGTTGTGTGACTGTAACACACAGCATTTAACTTTATGTAGTCTGTGTTGGTGCTATCCACTGTTTGTTGCTGCAACATGCTAGCTGTTAGCGGAACGCATGCCAGTGTTTCTACATGATATATCTCCTGAGATCACACGTTTCATGGTTTGTCTCCCTGTGAACAGGACGTCACTGCTGCTACTGTACAGGTCAAAGGTCACAGATACACTAAATGATTGACAGGTGATCAGATCTGATCAGCTGAGAGTTTCTGCTCTGGTGATTCAGCTCCCATCCCTCTCTGCAGATACAGTGGGACTGTACACACAGTTCATGGAGTCATTTCATATTGAACTGACAGTACACGAAGAGAGAGAAAGACAGAAAGTGTGTGTGTGTGTGTGTGTGTGTGTGTGTGTGTGTGTGTGTGTGTGTGTGTGTGTGTTGCATGCTCTCTCTTCACTGTCACATGATCACATTAAGGAAGACACGGGCTGCAGCTGAGCGAGTCGAGGGAGGAAAGAGCAGAATCATCTTTAATGTTTTGAACTCTTTTGTCTTTGGTGTTTTAAAGATGTGAAACTTCAGATCTTGGATTCTGTCCATGTTTGTGTCGACACACTGCTGATAGTTAGCTAATGTTAGCATGCTAACATGCTAATAAAGGATTGTTAAAATGGTGTGTAAATAAACAACACGTTAGCATGCTAATGTTAGCATGCTAATGTTAGCATGCTGATTTTAGCATTTAGCACGAAGCAGCTAGCAAGGCTACAGAGTCACTTTCTGACACTAAAAGCTTTTATCGCTCCTGGTGAAGTATTTAAATTATGCTCACATGACCCAGGTCCTATCTGATTGGCTACATGCCGGCCAATAGCATGTGTTTAGCATCAAAGTTAATCCTCCTTTTTTCAAAACAATACGAGTGACTGAAGGATGTTGTAGTTAACACCTGGAGGACAGGTTTTAAAGTAAACAACCAATCAGGCAACAGCTTCTGTTCCCCTGCTTCATCCTGATTGGAAGGTAAACAGAGTGGAGGTTGCAGGTTTGATTCCAGGTGTGTCTGTGCAGGAGTGGTGATGGTCGATCATCCATCTTTGTCAGGACATGTCTCACTTTCACACACTGAGAGTCCTCATGAGGATAGAAAGATGTTTCTGTGTGTGTGTGTGTGTGTGTGTGTGTGTGTGTGTGCGCGCGCGCGCACACGCGTAAGTGCATGTGAGCATGCAGAGCAGGGATGATGACAGATTGGTAATCCTCTGAAATGCCCACAAATTCTCCACATCCACGTTTACCAGGTCACACACACGCACACACACACACACACCCTCCCCCCGCTCAGTGCAGACGTCCTCCAGTGTTCAGGCATCTGTGTATTAAAGCTTCAGATAAACATGTTCTGTGCTCGTCTGTTGAAGTAAAGGTTTGCATTTCAATGTTTCCTCTGACTGACTAATCACCCAGACTAACGGCATGCTTCAGTTAATGTGGTGTCACAGGTCTGAGCGACTGATCAATTGATCTGAGAATATGATCATGTGAATCTGATCTGATCTGCAGTTTCTGCTGCAGACTCAGGAGCATGTTCTCCCTCTGCGTTGCAGGAACAAGTGGAGTACGTCTTCCTCATCATCTTCACTGTGGAGACCTTCCTGAAGATCCTGGCCTACGGTCTGGTGATGCACCCCAGCTCCTACATCCGCAACGGCTGGAACCTGCTCGACTTCGTCATCGTCATCGTCGGGTGAGAAAACACAAGAGGCCACCGGATGTGACCGGCTGTCTTTCTGGTTCTGTGCTTGAGTCCTTCAGATCCAGTTTGTCTCTCTAGATCCCGGTTCCCTCCTCAGATCCCAGTTCTCTGTTCCTGTCCTCTGGTGCTCTCTGTGTGGAATGTGTGTGTGAGGGTTGTTGCAGTAAATCGTTCTGACCACAGTAAATGCTGCAGCTTCCTGCCTCGTGGTCTGCGGGGGAACAAACCCTCCGGCGACGCCACAATTTATCTCATTTTGGTGTTTTTGTTGAGTGTTTGTGGCAGCTGACTGTGATCACTGCACACTGGAGCTAAATATACCCCCCACTGCACACACGCGCATGCACACACACATGCATACACACGCATGCACACACACACGCATGCACACACACACACGCATGCACACACATGCATGCACACACGTGCACACGTGCATACACACACGCGCTCACACACGCATGCACATGCATGCACATGCATGCACACGCACACAAACGCAGACACACACACACACACACACACACACACACACACACACACATGCATGCACACACACGCACGCGCACACAAACGCACACACACAGAGTCAACCTCCCCTGCCACCACACCAGCACAGTCACTGCAGCCAAACAGGGAGATCTGACGACAGGTGAGTCAGACCCAAGCCACGTCCTGCAGGTGGAGCAGCTGAAGCAGGTGGAGCAGGTGGAGCGTGTGGAGCAGGTGGAGCAGGTGAGCTGAGCTTATATCAGTATTAATCCTCATGTCCCCAGATTTGAGTTAATGTACACCCTGCTGGCGTCCGTCCTCACTGGTGGGACGCTGACGTGACTCAGGACGACCTCGGGGCAATGATGATGATGAAGCCCATTGTCATGGTAACGCTGCATTGGGACACTGTGTTCCACTTTACAGTCAGAGATGTGCAGCAAGACGCCGCTGGATGTGGGACACTGACGGTTTCTCTGAGTTCCATGCAGCGTAAAACCGACCCAGGAGGTCTGAGACCAGAACCCTGAATAATCACCCAGAGCAGAGACCAGGCATGCAATGAACTACTAGTCCAGCACATATAGATTATCTTGTTGATAATACTGCAGCTACACTGCACACAGCACTGAATAATGTGGCCCCTTTTAAACAGAATAAGAAAGCCATCAAGTAGAGGAAGCTAGCTCCCTGGTTTGACACACAGTTACGCACTTTAAGACAGTCCTCACGAAAGTTAGAGAGGAAGTGGCGATCCACTAATATAGAAGAATTTCACCTTTCCTGGAAAGATAGTATTATAACATACAAATCAGCCCTGCGTAAGGCAAGAACTGCCTATTATTCCAAATTAATAGAGGAAAATAAGAATCACCCCAGGTTTCTGTTCAGCACTGTAGCCAGGCTGACAAAGAGTCACAGCTCTGTTGAGCCAACTATTCCCTCAGCTCTCAGTAGCAATGACTTTATGAATTTCTTTACTAGTAAAATCAAAGATATTAGAGAAAGAGTTCATTACACACTCTCTTCAACTGTTAGAGATCCATGTGTGTCATCTGCAGCAGCCCCTGAAATGTCTGCAGGCCCTAATTTATCTCTAGACCATTTCTCTCCTATAGATCTCACTGAACTGTCCTCAACAATCATTAGATCCAAACCCCCAACCTGTCTCTTGGACCCCATCCCAACTCGTCTTCTCAAAGATGTTTTGCCCCTGATTGGCACTTTATACTAGACCAGATCAATCTGTCATTGCTTAACAGGTTATGTTCCACAGGCTTTGCTGCTGTCATCAAACCTTTATTCAAAAGCCTTCTTGACCCTGGTGTTTTAGTAATAGACCAATATCCAACCTCCTTTATTTCTAAAAATCCTTGAAAAGGCCTTTGGCTACTCAGTTATGTGATCACCTGCAGAGAGCAGTTTATTTGAAGCATTTCAGCCAGGATTAGAATAAACCACAGCAGCAGAAACAGCATTGGTTAAGGTTAGTAACGACTCCTGTTAGCTTCTGACACAATGGCCTTCGCTCTTTTACTTGTCCTGCTAGACCTCAGTGCTGCATTTGACACCATCGATCACAGTATCCCACAGAGACTAGAACATGTCATTGGCATTAAAGGAACAGCAATTAAGTTGCTTTAAATCTTATCTGTCCGACAGATTCCAGTTTGTCCATGTTAATAACGCACTAGTCTGCAAGCACAATGGTTAATCATGGAGTTCCAGGTTCTGTGTTTGGACCATTGTTGTTCTCCCCACATGCCCCCTAGGCAATATTATTAGGAAGCACAACATAAATTTCCACTGCCACGTGGATCTATACACAGCTATATTTATCTATGAAACCAGAAGAAACAGATCAATTAGTCAGACTTCAGACATGTCTGACAGGATATTAAGGCCTGATGACTTTATAATTTTTGCTTCTAAATACAAGAGACAAACTAAGGTGATTTTGTTTGGGCTCAAACACCTCAGAGACAGGTTATCTGACCCGCAGTCGCTGGATGGTGTTACCCTGGCCTTCAGTTCTACCGTGAGGGACCTGGGAGTCATATTTGACCAGGACATGTCCTATCAGTCCCATATTAGGCAGGTCAATAGGACTGCCTTCTTTCACTCTCCTATGCTAACATAGCTAAGATTAGGAGTATCCTGTCCAAAAGTGACGCCGAAAAGCTAGTCCACGCATTTGTCACCTCAAGGCTGGACTACTGTAATTCCTTGTTGTCAGGTTGTCCGACTAGCTCACTGCAAGGCCTCCAGCTCATCCAAAACGCTGCTGCGAGGGTTCTGTGGGAATTAGCAAGAGATCATTTCTCCAGTTTTAGCTTTCTTCATTGGCTCCCTGTAAAGTCCAGAATAGACTTTAAAGTCCTTCTACTTACCTACAAGGCCCTTAATGGCCAAGCTCCATTGTACTTCAATGAGATGCTAAGTCCCTATTACCCCAACAGATTACTTAGCTCCCAGAGTGCAGGTTTGCTTGTGGTTCCCAGAATCTCCAAAAGTAGAATGGGAGGCCGAGCCTTTAGCTCTCAGGCTCCTGTCCTGTGGAACCAGCTGCCAGTCTGGGTCCGAGAGGCAGACACCCTCTCTACTTTTAAAGTAAAGCTTAAAACCTTCTTGTTCGACAAAGCTTACAGCTAGCTCTAGTTACCATGTGAACTGCACCATCCATGCCATCCCCTAGTTATGCTGCTATAGGCCGAGGCTGCTGGGGGACATCCCATGATCGTCTCCACACTCCTCCTCTTCCCTCTCTCTCCATTAACTCTGTGTCCTCTCTCCCCTAGTGCTGTGCTTGTTTCTCTCTGGTCTCTCTCTCTGTACCTCTCTACAGATACCTGTGGCTCCAGAGCTGAACATCTGATCTGTGGCTCCACCGACCTGCCCCGTGTCCTCTGCTGCCATTTGCTTCTATTATTCTATATTGTACTTCTCTCTCTCTCTCTCTTTCCCCCCAACCGGTCAAGGCAGATGGCCGTCCACCTAGATCCAGGATCTGTCCAAGGTTTCTGCCTGTTAAAAGGAAGTTTTTCCTTGCCACTGTTGCCAAGTGCTTGCTCATGGTGGAACTGTTGGGTGTAATTAACAGTAATGAGTGTGGTCTAGACCCGCTCTGTTTGTAAAGTGCCCTGAGATGACTTTTGTTGTGAATTGGCGCTATATAAATAAAATTGAATTGAACTGAATTGAATAACCTGAACTGAGATCATTTTATTGTTAAATATGAAATATGAATAATTCTAATGCTCAGAACGAACTGCAGCTCTGAGTTGTCTCAGTTCAAACTGACCTCAGTTCGCTGTGCAGACCCTCAGAGTTCAGCTACTCACTGATACAACATGTTGGAGGCCGTTATTGTGGAGTGAACGCTGTTGAGCTGCTACAGGATGAGTCAGAGGTTTGTTTTACTGTTTGACCTCAACATAAACAAAAGCAGCAGACGCTGATTCAAACACACACTCACTGAGGCGACTGAAGCTGAGCTCCATCCAACATCTCCTCCCTCTGAGCCGGTGTCAGACTGCTGGTCCATGCTGCTCCTCAGGGACAGAGGCACAAACACATGACGACACTGTGCTGAACATCATTCACCTTCATCATCCTAATATTGGTCTCCTCCTCCTTCTTCCTCTGTGGTATTTCTGCAGGTTATTCAGCGTCGTCCTGGAGACAATGACTCATAAATCTGGAGAGCAGGCGACAACTCATCACATGCCAGGGAAACCTGGAGGTCTGGACGTCAAAGCTCTGAGAGCCTTCAGAGTCCTGAGACCCCTCAGGCTGGTTTCTGGAGTCCCCAGTGAGTGGACTGAACTGCTGACTCTGTGTGTGTGTACGTGTATGAGTGTGTGTGGATGCACTTGTAAAGCTTTGTGTGTCTGTCAGGTCTGCAGATTGTGTTGAACTCCATCATGAAGGCGATGGTTCCTCTGCTCCACATCGCTCTGCTTGTCCTCTTCGTCATCATCATCTACGCCATCATCGGTCTGGAGCTGTTTATCGGACGCATGCACAGGACCTGCTACTACATAGGAACAGGTACACACACGCACACACACACACACACACACTCACTCACACGTGATGCTGATGTGTCCGGGGGGAACACGTGGAGTGATGACCTCGTTGGTGACCTCAGCCTCTGTGTTAACTGCTCAGATAACTTTGTGGAGGACGACCCGGTCCCATGTGCATTTGCGGGTCACGGCCGTCAGTGTGTCATCAACGGCTCAGAGTGTCGGGGGAGGTGGGATGGTCCCAATGGAGGAATCACCAACTTCGACAACTTCTTCTTTGCCATGTTGACGGTGTTCCAGTGCATCACCATGGAGGGCTGGACCGACGTGCTGTACTGGGTACGCCTGTCTCACTGCCTCTGACCTGTCTCACTGTCTGTACTGGGTATGCCTGTCTCACTGTCTGTACTGCGTATGCCTGTCTCACTGTCTGTACTAGGTACACATGTCTCACTGCCTATGACCTGTCTCACTGTCTGTACTGGGTACGCCTGTCTCACTGCCTCTGACCTGCCTCACTGTCTGTACTGGGTATGCCTGTCTCACTGTCTCTGACCCGTATCTCTGACCTCTCTCTCTGACCCATCTCTCTGACCTCAGTCTCTCTGACCCGTCTCTCTGGCCCGTCGCTCTCTCTCTCTCTCTGACCCGTCTCTCTGACCCGTCTCTCTGACCTGTCTCTCTCTCTCTGACCCGTCTCTCTCTCTGACCTCTGTCTCTGACGTGTCTCTCTCTCTCTGACCCGTCTCTCTGACCTGTCTCTCTGACCTGTCTGTCTCTCCGTCAGATGAACGATGCCATCGGTTTCGAGCTGCCGTGGGTGTATTTCGTCAGTCTGGTGATTTTCGGCTCGTTCTTCGTTCTGAACCTGGTACTGGGCGTCCTGAGCGGGTGCGTCGCCTCGCACGTCTGTCAGTGTTTGTCATGGTTGTGTTAACGTTGTGTTAACGTATGCTGTGTTGATGCTGTGCACCTGCAGAGAGTTCAGTAAGGAGAGGGAGAAGGCAAAGGCCCGCGGAGATTTCCAGAAGCTGAGGGAGAAGCAGCAGATGGAGGAGGATCTGTGTGGGTACATGGACTGGATCACTCAGGCCGAGGACATGGACGAGCTGGATGAGGATGGGAACCCACGTGAGTGTGTGTGTGTGTGTGTGTGTGTGTGTGTGTGTGTGTGTGTGTGTGTGTCTTGTCTGACATTAGTTAATTGAAACATCAATTAGTGAAAACAAACTAATGGATATGAGTTAATGAAGCCAATTAAAATGAATTAGTTCATCAGTTAAGTCGACGAGGCTGCGGCTGGAGTATCATTACTAACCAGCAGTGTAACTGAGTACACTTGTACTCAAGTACATCAAATTAATGAATTAATCAAATTAATAAACAAAAAATCTGATTAGATAATAGCAAATGATCAATTGTTACAGATTAAACCTGTCTGTCTCTCTGCCTGTCTGTCTGTCTGTCTCTGTCTGTCTGTCTGTCTGTCTCTCTCTCTCTCTCTCTGTCTTTCTGACTCTCTCTCTGCCTGTGTCTCTTTGCCTGTCTCTCTCTCTGCCTGTCTGTCTGTCTCTCTCTGTCCGTCTCTTTCTCTCTGCTTCTCTCTCTCTCTGTCTCTATCTCTCTCACTCTACCTGTCTGTCTCTCTCTCTCTCTGCCTGCCTGTCTCTCTCTCTGCCTGTCTGTCTGTCTCTCTGCCTGTCTCTCTCTCTCTGCCTGTCCGTCCTCAGGTCCGTCTCTCTGTGATCTGTCAGATAAGAAGAGAGGGAAGTTCGGATGGTTCAGTCACTCCAACGAAACTCACGGTGAAAACGTGTTTGTTAATATACACAGTGTGTGTGTCTGTGTGTGTGTGTGTGTCAGTGTGTGTGTGTGTGTGTGTGTCAGTGTGTGTGTCAGTGTCTGTCTGTGTGTCTGCCTGTCTAATTGTGGACTCGTTGTGTCCCCGTTAGGGATCTGGGTTTCTGTGTGGCCTCATATTTTCTGACCTTGTTTCGCGAGTTTCACCAAATTCTTCCTCTGGACTCACGTCACATCGTTAGCGTCTAATAATAACATGTAATAATCATTGTCGATGATCAATAACCAGTTCATTGCTCAGTGGATCTTTAATTGTTTCTGCATCAATAACTGATTCAAACCAAACTGATCAGAGAAATGATCAGTTGAACAAACATCAGCCTGATGAGAACGAGCTGAGATGACAGGAACCATCGGCTGACATGGAGGGGGTGGGGCTTATGAGCTGTACTGCAGCCAGGCACCAGGGGGTGGGGCTTATGATCTGTAATGCAGCCAGGCACCAGGGGGCAGGGCTTATGAGCTGTACTGCAGCCAGACACCAGGGGGCGGGGCTTATGAGCTGTACTGCAGCCAAACACCAAGGGGCGTTGCTTATGATCTGTACTGCAGCCAGGCACCAGGGGGCGGGGCTTATGAGCTGTACTGTAGCCAGAAACCAGGGGGCGTGGATTATGGAAGCAACCTCTAGCAGGGGGCGATACAGATGTTGTCATGTCAGCCATCTTTGTTTACAGTCTGTGGGAGAAACACTGGAAAATGATATGAAACACTAACTGATCACACCCATCTGTCTGTCTACCTGTCTGTCTGTCTACCCGTCTGTCTGTCTACCTGTCTGGCAGCGAGTCTTCCTGCCAGTGAAACAGCATCTGAAAACACTGTGAACATCGATGAGGAACACACCAACTGCTGCCAGGCCTGCTGGTAACACACACACACACTCACACACACACACACTCTCACATACACACTCACACACACACATGCACACTCACACACACACACACACGCACATGCACACTCACACACACACACACACACGCACGCACATGCACACTCACACACACGCACACTCACACACACACACACACACGCACATGCACACTCTCTCACACACACACACGCACATGCACACTCTCACACACACACACGCACATGCACACTCTCACACACACACACGCACACTCACACACACGCACACTCTCTCTGTGATGCTCACTCACCTGAGTCTCCTTTCAGCTCTCGGATGATGAAGATCAGCTGCTGGTGAGTTCATTGACTGATGGGAACTTTCAGTTTCTCTCTTACCTCAGGCGAATGGCTGACTCTTCTTCTTCTCCTCCTGCGCCTCAGTCGGACGCTGCGTCGGTGGAACCGGGTCTGTCGCAGGAACTGTCGCACTGCCGTCAAATCTGTGACGTTCTATTGGCTCGTTCTGCTGCTCGTCTTCCTCAACACCTCCCTGAGTGCCTCCGAGCACTACAACCAACCTGATTGGCTGACGCAAGTCCAAGGTAGAACACACACACACACACACACACACAGTCTTTTACAGTACTCATCAAACTGCAGTAATCCATTACAGTTTACATACATATTTGATTTATTATCATTAATCTGAATCTGCAAAGTAACTGAAGTTACCAGATCAATGTAATCGAGTAGAAGTTTAAAGTACAATGAGTGTGTGCACGCGTGCGTTTGTGTGTGTGCAGACATCGCCAACAAGGTGCTGCTGTCCCTCTTCACCGTGGAGATGCTGCTGAAGATGTACAGCCTGGGATTGGCTCATTACTTTGTGGCGTTCTTCAACCGCTTCGACTGCTTCGTGGTGTGTGGAGGCATCATGGAGACCATCTTGGTGGAGCTGGAAATCATGCCGCCGCTTGGCATCTCGGTGCTGCGCTGCGTCCGCCTGCTGAGGATCTTCAAGGTCACACGGTGAGAAAACACCTGAGGCAAGCGCCGACGCGGCCGCCTCCCTTGCTCCTGCTCTGATGTCACTCTCTGTCCGTGCAGCCATTGGACGGCTCTGTCCAACCTGGTGGCATCCCTGCTGAACTCCATGAAGTCTATTGCCTCCCTGCTGCTCCTCCTCTTCCTCTTCCTCATCATCTTCGCTCTGCTCGGCATGCAGCTGTTCGGGGGGAAGTTTAACTTCGACGAGACGCAGACCAAACGCAGCACCTTCGACGCCTTCCCACAGGCGCTGCTCACCTGCTTCCAGGTAACACGGCTCAGCGCCGACACCGTTCACTGGTCTGAGGGCGTCAGTCTGGTCTGTGAGGCTCATCAGTGTATCGATGAGTCGAGGAGCTGAAGCTGCAGATCGACTGTCGGGCTCATATCGATCAGCTGCGTTCAGATCAGTTTAAACATTAACATCAGAAGGTGAACTATGGTTTTATCATTGTCGTGTCAGTCGTGAGACGTTCACTGACAGACTCAGACTGTTGTTCTGAGGAGAATGTGACAAACTGACTGAAACGTCTCATTGAGTCATCAGTCAGCAGCTCAGATTACACCGCTGTTGATCAATTCTGGATCAATGTCTAACATCGTTGCTCTGATTTGTCACTTGGACACAAAAACAGCTGTTAAGATACGTCGTTAACTTCACCTGGTTTGTTGTAATGAGCTGTAGCTCGACAGGATGATGTAATGATTGATTGATAGTCGATCAGCTGATCGGTGACCCAGCTGATCGGTGGCCCCGGTGTTGGCTGTGTATGCAGATCCTGACAGGTGAGGACTGGAACGTGGTGATGTACGACGGCATCATGGCGTACGGAGGCCCCGTGTTTCCCGGCATGATCGTCTGTGTTTACTTCGTCATCCTCTTCATCTGCGGCAACTGTATCCTTCACCTGTACACACAGACACACACAGAGTACAGACACACACAGAGTACAGACACACACACACATACACATACACACACACACACATACACATACACACACACACACATACACATACACACACACAGAGTACACACACAGAGTACACACACACACACACACACAGAGTACAGACACACACACACAGAGTACACACACACACAGAGTACACACACACAGAGTACACACAGAGTACACACACACACAGAGTACACACACACACACACACACACACAGAGTACACACAGAGTACACACACACACAGAGTACAGACTACACACACACACAGAGTACAGAGTACAGACACACACAGAGTACAGAGTACAGAGTACAGACACACACACACACAGAGTACAGAGTACAGACACACACAAAGTACAGAGTACAGACACACACACACACACACACAAAGAGTACAGACACACACACAGACTACAGACACAAACACACACAGAGTACAGACAAACACACAGAGTACTGACACACACACACACACACACACACACAGAGTACCCCCCCCACACACACGCACACACACACACACAGAGTACCGACACACACACACACACACACAGAGTACACACAGAGTACACACAGAGTACAGGGTACACACACAGAGTACACACACATACACGCACACACACAGAGTACAGACACACAGAGTACCGACACACACACACACACACACACACACAGAGTACACACACACACACACAGAGTACAGACACACACAGAATACACACACACACACAGAAACGTGATTATGATGCTTCCTCCTCCTGAACCCTGCTAACGAGCTGCAACATCAGCGTCAGTCAGGGAAGCTGCATTCAGGTGCTGCAGGAAAACACAGCGGTCTGTGTGTAAAATGTCCCAGAGTGTCCTGCAGAGTTGTTGCGTGTTCTTAGCGTGCGTCAGACATCTTGTTGAACGTCTTCTTGGCCATCGCCGTGGACAACCTGGCAGGAGGAGATGGAGACGACAAGAAGAAAGAGTGAGTGATGGACAGGTGGAGGAGGGACAGAAGGACGGACGGAGGAGAGCAGCATCTGATTTCTGTCTGTTTCCTGTTTGTCTAGGAAGAAGACGGAGGGAGCCGAGGAGGAAGAGGCCGGGGAAGAGGAAATGAAGGTGAACACGGAGGTCTGACGTCCGTCTGTGATCCTAAAGTCCATCAGTCTGACTGTGTGTCTCCGCAGGTTGACATCGATGAAGACACCGAGTACGAGGAGGAGGAGGAGCTCCCCGAAGGGGAAGACGGTCTGTGTGCATGTGTGTGTGTGTGTGTGTGTTGAAAACTGATCTTTGCTGAGTCAGCATCTCAGTGTGTTTCTCCTCCCGTCAGATGGAGGAGTCCAGTTAAAGATGGCCGACCTGGCTCCTCCTAAGGAGAAGGTTCTTCCAATCCCAGAAGGCAGCGCATTCTTCTGCCTCAGCAAGACCAACCCGTGAGTCACTCTGCCTGCTCTCAACATGTTAGCGTGGCATTACCATAGCATTAGCATAGCATTAGCATTGGTGTTAGCATAGAGGCCTCTGAACTCCACTGCTGCGTGTCTGTGTCTCTCTCTCTCTGCCTGTCTCTCTTTCCAGTATCCGTGTGGCCTGTCACACTCTGATCCACCACCACATCTTCACCAACCTCATCCTCGTCTTCATCATCCTCAGCAGCTGCTCATTGGCTGCCGAGGATCCAATCAGAGCGCACTCCTTCAGGAACAACGTGAGTCTGAGAACTACAAACACAAATGTGTTAAACATGCTAATGTGTTAGCTTGTAGCTGTTAGCTGGAGGAACATGCTAATGTTTTAGCATGGAGCTGTTAGCTTGAGCAACATGCTAACATGCTCACTGTGATTAATGACTGTAATCTGCTGATTTGATTGGTTCCTGCTGTGATGACGCGTGACATCACTGAATCACAAAGTTAAATGTGCTCATATAAAAACTAGCATTGTTGCTAAGCTAAGCTAACAAACTGAGGTGAGAGGAGTTTGGGGGGCTTGTCAGAGAAACTGATTGTCGCTCTGGTGGTGATGAGGTCGTCGACGCACCTCTGTGGTTGGCGCTGTGGGCGGGGCTTCAGCAGATTACACAGCAGAAGTGGGGCAGTGACTAACTGGGTTAAAGAGGAAACACACAGACACACACACACACAGAAAATCACCAGTTTACTGTCTGATCTTAGAAAAACACACACTGTACACACACTCACACACGCACACACACAGACACACACACACACACCATGCAGCAGCTGTCCTCATGCAAGACGTAGCAATTAGCAGCAGCTGAGGAAAGAAATCACGCCTAACATACAATCAGCACACACACATGCACACACACTCAGTCACACACTTGTCTGTACATTATTCCCTGAAAATACAATTGTGAGTGAAGTAGTTTAATCTGAAAATGCTGATCTTGTTTTGTTAATACAGCAGCTAGCATGTTTGGATGCTCGTGTGTGTGTCTGTGTGTGTGTCTTTGTAGATTCTGGGGTACGCTGACTATGCCTTCACCTCCATCTTCACTGTGGAGATCCTGCTGAAGGTAAAACTCAGGATGAAATCACAGCGTCAGGTCTCCACCTTCTGCTGCTGCTGTTGGTCTAACGCTGACTTCCTGTGTGTGTCAGATGACGGTGCACGGGGCGTTCCTCCATCAGGGCTCCTTCTGCAGGAACTGGTTCAACCTGCTGGATCTGCTGGTCGTCAGCGTCTCGCTGGTCTCCTTCTTCCTGCAGTCAGTATCAGTTACACTCACATTGGACAAACACCTGACCTGCACACCTGAACAGGTGGAGGCACAAACATCCGATCAACTGATTTACGTCGAGCCTGTGGATTATACGTAAAAACAAAACAAACGTTTCAGGAGAACAAACGTGAAGTCGACACAGCTGTGACTGTTTGATCAATAAACAGTGAAGTCACTTGATTGACAGAGAACACTAAAAATATGTTTAACACAAAACAAACAAATAAACACAAAAACACAGAAATGCTCAAGAGAGCAGCAGAAACAACAAATATCAAATAAAAATATAAATACAAACAAATAAAATGTGTTTACATGGTCAAAATCAACACTTCCTGTTTGTTTTCCCTGAAATCAGCTGATTCCGTCTGATCAGAGCAGGATCAATACAAAATAAACCGTTCAGCAGCTGATGGACTCAAACAGGAAGCAGGGACTGCTGCCCCCTGCTGGCAGAGACCCACAGCTACACCTTCAACTGTGGGAACTGGGAAGAAGTAATCTGATTACATGAGTTCATGCAGAGTAACATACATGATGATGATGCATTCAGGTATTCATCACTTTAATGCTCATTTCATTGTGGTTTGATCTGTAACATTACATCATCATTTACACACTGATCCTGTGTTTCTGTGTTTAAGTGTAATTGTAACACAGATGCAGTGCAGTAAAAACATTATTACCCCTGAAATGTAATCGAGTACACAAAGCTCAAAACTGTATTCAAACTGACTCTGTGTGTGTGTGTCTGCAGCTCCAGTGCGATCTCAGTGGTGAAGATCCTCCGTGTCCTCCGAGTGCTGCGACCTCTCAGAGCCATCAACAGAGCCAAAGGCCTCAAAGTAACTAAGTTACTTCTGTGTGTTTGATTAGTGTTTTTCTGTTTGTGTTGATGTGTTTATGTTATTTACTGATGTGGTGCAGTGTGTGGTGCTGTGTGTTAGTGTTGCAGTGCAGGGTTAAAGCGGGTAGTCAGGACCAGCAGGTAGTCACCTACAGTGTTTACGGTTTTTAAAATTCCACAATATTTAATGTGTGTGTGTGTGTGTGTGTGTGTGTGTGTGTGTGTGTTGCAGCATGTGGTCCAATGTGTGTTCGTGGCCATCAGGACGATCGGAAACATCATGATCGTCACGACTCTGCTGCAGTTCATGTTCGCCTGCATCGGAGTCCAGCTGTTCAAGGTGAGGACTCTTTGCGTCACCCAACTTCCTGTTTGTGACCTCACCTGTTTCACCTGACAGGGCGTGTCCTCGTTTGTGTTTCAGGGCAAATTTTATCGCTGCACCGACGAAGCAAAACACACTCCTGAGCAGTGCAAGTAGGTTTCTAACCACTCAGAGACCACGCTGTGTTTAGATACTGAGCTCTGACTCAGCGCGTGCATGTGTCTCTATGTGTGTGTGTCTGTGTGTGCATGTGTGTGTGTGTTCAGGGGGACCTTCGTGGTATATAAGGACGGGGACGTGAACCACCCGATGGTCCGGGAGAGGATCTGGCAGAACAGTGACTTTAACTTCGATAACGTGCTGATGGGGATGATGGCGCTCTTCACTGTCTCCACCTTCGAGGGCTGGCCGGCGTGAGTATTCAGCTTTACCTACACTCTGAGCGACAGAGCAGGAGCAGCTGGACGCTTGACCCTGCCATGTCTCCACAGTCTGCTGTACAAAGCCATCGACGCCAATGGGGAGAATTCAGGTCCCATCTACAACTACCGGGTGGAGATCTCCATCTTCTTCATCGTCTACATCATCATCATCGCCTTCTTCATGATGAACATCTTTGTGGGTTTCGTCATCATCACCTTCAGGGAGCAGGGAGAGCAGGAGTACAAGAACTGTGAGCTGGACAAGAACCAGGTAAACACACCTGAACGTCTTCATTTACTTCACCCCGCAGGGTTCAGGGTTCAGGGTGGCAGTTCAATTCAATTTTTTCAATTCAGTTTTATTTATATAGCGCCAGTTCACAACCAAAGTCATCTCAGGGCACTTTACAAACAGAGCGGGTCTAGACCACACTCATTACTGTTAATCACACCCAAACCTTGGACAGATCCTGGCTCTAGGTGGACGGCCATCTGCCTTGACCGGTTGGGGGGAAAGAGAGAGAGAGACCGACAGGAGGGGTGAGAGAGAGAGAATCCAACACATCACAGACAGATACAGGTGAACATAAAGATGAAACTGACAGAATGGTAGAGCAGCAGAGTCCTAACTATGGCTGCTGTTAGCAGGACAATAATGATAATAATAGAATAATGATAATAAATGGCAGCAGAGGACAGGGGGCAGGTCGGTGGAGCCACAGATCAGATGTTCAGCTCTGGAGCCACAGGTATCTGTAGAGAGGTACAGAGAGAGAGACCAGAGACAAACAAGCACAGCACTAGGGGAGAGAGGACACAGAGTTAATGACATGTAGACATGGTTTACAGATGAGAGGATGGGTCTGAGGAGAGAGAGAGGAGAGGAGGAGTGTGGAGACGATCATGGGACGTCCCCCAGCAGCCTCGGCCTATAGCAGCATAACTAAGGGGTGGCATGAAGGGGTAGTTTTGACTATGGGTGTAGTTGGCATGGCAACTAGAGCTAGCTGTAAGCTTTGTCGAACAAGAAGGTTTTAAGTTTTACTTTAAAAGTAGAGAGGGTGTCTGCCTCTCGGACCCAGACTGGCAGCTGGTTCCACAGGAGAGGAGCCTGATAGCTAAAGGCTCGGCCTCCCATTCTACTTTTGGAGATTCTGGGAACCACAAGCAAACCTGCACTCTGGGAGCGAAGTGATCTGTTGGGGTAATAGGGACTTAGCATCTCATTGATGTACAGTTAAGGTCGGCCATTAAGAGCCTTGTAGGTAAGAAGAAGGACTTTAAAGTCTATTCTGGACTTTACAGGGAGCCAATGAAGAGAGAAGCTAAAACTGGAGAAAGCAAGGATTCCTCTCATAATTCTACTGAACCTCTAGTTCTGACCCTAGTGACCTGCCTAATGTGAGACTGAAAGGACACATCCTGGTCAAATATGACTCCCAGGTCCCTCACGGTAGAACTGGAGGCCAGGGTAACACCATCCAAAGCGATCATGCAGGCTTCAGATAATCCGTCTCTGAGGTGTTTAGGCCCAAACACCATCACCTCAGTTTTGTCTGTATTTAGAAGCAGAAAATTATAAGTCATCCAGGCCTTAATGTCTGTCAGACATGTCTGAAGTCTGACTAATTGATCTGTTTCTTCTGCCTTCATAGATAAATATAGCTGTGTGATATTTATGTTGTGCTTAATAAGACACTAGAGTATATGATAGGAGAACAACAATGGGTCCAAGCACAGAACCCTGTGGAACTCCATGATTAACCTTTTTGTGTGCACGACGAAGTCGTTATTGACATGGGACAAATCCGAATCTGTCGGATAGATAAGCTTCAGCTTCAGTGCTGTCTCCTTTAATGTGCCAATGACATGTTCTAGTCTCTGTAGTAGGATACTGTGACGGTGTCAAATGCAGCACTGAGGTCCAGCAGGACAAGTAAAGAGATTTATACACGTTCGAAGCAATTAGAGGTCATTGCTAACTCCAACTGGCGTTGTTTCTGTGCTGTGGTTTATTCTAAATCCCACCGAAATGCTTCAAATAAACTGCTCTCTCTGCAGGTGATCACATAACTGATCAGCCACGCCTTTTCAAGGATTTTAGAAATAAAGGGGAGGTTGGATATTGGTCTATAGTGTGCTAAAACACACTACACTCAGGGTTCAGGGTGGCAGTTCAGGGTTCAGGGTGGAGGTTCAGAGTTCAGGGTTCAGGGTGGAGGTTCAGAGTTCAGGGTTCAGGGTGGAGGTTCAGGGTTTTAGGTGGAGGTCTCTATCTGACCTTGAACCGGTTCTGTCTCCAGCGTCAGTGTGTGGAGTACGCTCTGAAGGCTCAGCCACTCAAACTTTACATCCCCAAGAATCCGGTTCAGTACAAGTTCTGGTCCATCATCAACTCGACAGGATTCGAGTACGTCATGTTCGTCCTCATCCTGCTCAACACCGTCACTCTGGCTGTCCAGGTTAGTTGTCATGGATGTCTGAAGCCCCGCCCCCTCTGTTGTCATGACGATTCACCTGGTATCAAGACTCACAGCACTCACCTCCACCTCACCTCCTGCAGCACTACGAGCAGTCCAAAACCTTCAGCTACGTCATGGACATCCTCAACATGGTGTTCACGGGACTCTTCACCGTGGAGATGCTGCTGAAGCTGCTAGCGCTCAGACTCAGGGTGAGCAAAACAAATAAATACCCCACAGCAATTAACTGAGCTCTGAGGTTTGATGTTTGTCTCATGTTTGGTCTGAACCACACAAACACACACACACACACACACACTCCTGCACCAAACACTCACCACAGAACCAAATGTGGATTCACCCACAGCTGAAAATAGTCCCAACAAATGCTCTGTTTCCTCCTGATACTGATACAAACTCCATAGACAGGAAGTCAGACAGGAAGTGAAGCAGGGTCACACAGGAAGTCAGAGAGGAAGTTACAGGAAGTCAGGCAGGCATGTTGCTGGCCTGGGTGTGAACATGTAATGTGTTGACAGTAAGAAAGATGCCGTCGGAACAACATCACACTGTTTCCTGAGCTGAACCCAGTGTCACAGATGGTTCTGCTGATTGACTGTTTTCCAGGTGTTAGACACAACTTGCATGTTTCCATGGAAACTGAGACAAACTAAGTGGTTGCAGTGATTTTCAGTACATTCATTGTGTTGGAGACCGATGTTCACAGTTTAACACTTGCTGTGATACTTCAAATGCGTCCCGTTTGGTGATGTTGGCGGGTGGTGGATATATGGTCATTTGCCCACTGTTGGATACATATCACACTGTCCACTGTGTCTTAGTCTGACTCAGGGTAAAGCATGTGTCTCTCTTGCAGCATTACTTTGTCGACGCCTGGAACTCGTTTGACGCGCTGATTGTGGTCGGTAGTGTCGTCGACATCGTCGTCACGGAGTTCAGCGTGAGTACATGACAGGTTCAAACTGCCTGTCTCACTCTCAGTCTGTCTGTCTCACTCTCAGTCTGTCTGTCTCACTCTCAGTCTGTCTCACTCTCTGCCTATCTGTCTGGCAGAGTGGGAGAGGACAGCTCTCGGGTGTCGATCACCTTCTTCCGTCTGTTTCGAGTGATGCGATTGGTCAAGCTGAGAAGGAGAGGGATTCAGACGCTGCTTTGGACATTCATCAAGTCACTGCAGGTCAGGGGGCGGGGCTAACAGTGAGGGCACTGCAGGTCAGGGGGTGTGGCTAACAGCAGTCTGACCTCGTCGTCTCTCTCTCAGGCTCTGCCGTATGTGGCTCTGCTCATCGCCATGATCTTCTTCATCTACGCTGTCATTGGGATGCAGGTGAGTCCAGGCATAGGTAATCCTGTGGGGGCGCCATGGGGCGGATCTGTGATGTCATCGATTCAGGATGTTCACAGGATCAAAGAAGGATCCTTCCTGTTCTGCTGTTACATAAAACCTGTGTGTCATCAATAATCTGTCTCTCTGCCTGTCTCTCTCTCTCTCTCTGCCTGTCTCTCTCCCTTCCGGTCTCTCTCCCTGTCTGTCTGTCTGTCTGTCAGACGTTTGGTAAGATAGCGATGCAGGATCACACTCAGATCAACAGAAACAACAATTTCAGACTTTTCCTCGTTGTTCTTGCCTCTTCAGGTGAGATCCTCCTTCATCTCCCTGCTCCTGCTGCTGCTCCTCCTCCTCCTCCTGCTGCTCCTGCTGCCCTCCTCCTCCTGCTGCCTCCTCCTACCTCCTGGCCTCCCCCTCGTCTGGGCCTGCCCTGCTGCTGCTCCTCCTCCTGCTCCTCCCCTGCTCCGCCTGCTCCTGCTGCTGCTCCTCCTGCTCCCCCTGCTCCTGCTGCTGCTCCTCCTCCTGCTCCTCCCCCTGCTCCTCCTGCTCCTCTCTTCCTGTCTCCTCTGGTTAAAACACAGAGGACATGATGCATTATGGGAGATGTAGGATTCACGTCATGTTACCTCAAATCAAAGTGTCAGGATCACGCTGCTAAAGGCTAACAGATGCTAACAGCTATCAGCTGCTAGCAGCTTCTAAAGGCTAACAGCAACAGCTCACAGCTCATGTCAGCGTCTCAGGTTTCATAGACCCCATCAGAAGTGAAACCAGGATCAGATACAACCAGTTCTTTCTGTTGAGTTTATTTGTGTAGAATTGTGTGTAGGTGTAAGATGTGCGGTGCAACAGTGAGGCATGGCAGGGAGATCATGTTGGCGAAGTTCAAGCAGGTAACGCTATGCACCCTGAGTCAGACTACTAACCAGGAGAAACGGCGCAACTGGCCATTGTCTACTATCAGCCATGCTGTGTGCTTTCCCCACATACATGGCATGCACATGCACACACACACACACACACACACACACACACACACGCACACTGACCCTCTCTGCCTCTTGCAGATCATTAACCTGTTTGTCGCCGTCATCATGGACAACTTTGACTATCTGACACGTGATTGGTCGATTCTGGGGCCGCATCATCTGACGAAGTTCAAGAGGATCTGGTCTGAGTACGACCCAGAGGCCAAGTATGTTCACACACGTTTTCAGATGTGTGTCCTGGAGGCAGTTAGCCTAACTTAGCACAAACACTGGAAACAGAGGGAAACTGCTAGCTGGCCCCTCTGACTCAGTTCCCTCATGCTCTCAGTTCATCATATAAACACACACGATCAGTGTGGAGCAATCTGGGTACATCTATCGAGTACTTCACCTAAGTAGAATTACTGAGTGTTTTCATTTTCTATAACTTATTCCACTTCCATTACATTTATCAGTTACAGTTACTGTAATGACACAGACGTGCACGCGCGCGCACACACACACACACACACACCCAGACACACACACACATGCACATAGAAGGACACGCGCGATTTGTTTCTCTCATGCAGTATGCCCACTGACCTGAGCTATGATGAAACCGTAATTAGACTCAAACAGTTGGATGTTTCACTCTCACTGGCCTCATTTATTCTACTGCAGCGCGGGTGAAATTCAAGTACTAAGTACTTACAAGTATAAAGTCTAGACATGTTTTTGAGTCTGTCGTCTGACAGCTCTCTCACAGTTTATCAAATATGATGATAGACTGTTTTTGTACAGTCGATGACACAACAGTTGACCTGTAAGTACTCTAATTCACATCATCAGAGTAATGCATTACAACATTTCCAGCAATAAAGATGCAGTGATGGGATAACTTGTTCTGGTACTTTACGGTCATTTTGTTGCTTAGATTCCTCTTTGGTATCGAGTACTTTTACTTGTACTGGAGTATTTGTATGGAGTACTGCTGTAACTGCAGTCTGTGAAGTGAACAGCTGTCGTCTTCTCTCAGGGGTCGGATCAAACATCTGGACGTCGTTGCTCTGCTCAGGAGGATTCAGCCTCCGCTCGGCTTCGGCAAACTCTGTCCTCACAGGGTGGCCTGCAAGGTAGGACAGCACACACACACACACACACGCACACCCTCACACACCACACACACACACAATACACACACACACACACCCTACACACCACACACACACACACACGCACACCCTACACACCACACACACAGACACACACAGACACACCCACACACACCATACACACCCACACACACCATACACCCACACACACCATACACACACACACACCCACACAGACACACCGACACACACCATACGCACCCACACACACACCATACACACCACACACACACACCCACACACCACACGCACCCACACACACACACACACACACACACACACACACACACACAGACACACACACCATACACACCATACACACACACACACACACACCATGCACACACACACCCCACACCACACACACTCACCTCACACACATACACACACACCACACACACACACACACACACACACACACACACACCATACACACACCACACACCATACACACACCACACACCATACACCATACACCATACACACACCACACACCATACACCATACACACACCACACACCATACACACCACACACACACACACACCCACACACACCATACGCACCCACACACACACACACACACACACACACACACACACACACAGACACACACAACCATAACAATAACTACACACACACACACACCATGCACACACACACACACAACTTCATACACCACACACACACCACCCCACACACACACACACACCACACACACACACACACACACACACACACCATACACATCACCATACACACACCACACACACCACACAATAATAATACACACACCACACACACACCAATAATAACTACACACATACACACACCACACACCATACACCACACACACACACACCATACACACACACCATACACACACACACACACACACACACACACACACACACCACACACCACACACCACACACACACACATACCATACACACAATAACTATACACACACACACACCATACACACACCATACACACACACACCACACAATAATAACACCACACACCAATAACAACTACATACACACACACACACCACACACACATACCACACACACACCCCCGAAAAAAACACCACCACACACACACACCACACCACACACACACACACACACCATACACACACACACACCATACACACACACCACACACACACACACACACACCACACACCACACACACACACACACCATACACACACACATACCACACACACACACCATACACACACACACCAACACACACACACACACCATACACACACACACCACACACACACACCACACACACACACACACACACAACCATAACACACCATACACACACACACACCATACACACCACACACACACACACACACACACACACACACACACACCATACACACCATACACACACACACACACCATACACACCATACACACACACACACACACACACACACCATACACATACCATACACACACACATACCATACACACTATACACTATACACACTATACACACACACACCAATAATAATACACACACACACACACACACACCATACACACACACACCACACACACACACACCACACACACACACACACCACACACACACACACACACACCACACACACACACACACACCATACACACACACACACCATACACACACACACCACACACACACACACACACACACCATACACACACACACACACACACCATACACACACACACACACACACCATACACACACCACACACCACACACACACCACACACACCACACACACACACACACACCACACACACCACACACACACACACACACACCACACACACACACACACACACACACCACACACACACCACAATAATAACCATACACACACCACACACACACACACACACACCATACACACACACACACACCATACACACACACACACACACACACCATAACACACACACACCACACACACACCATACACACCATACACACACCACACACACACCACACACACACACACACACCACACACACACCATACACACACACACACACCACACACACCAGACACACACACCATACACACACCATACACACACACCATACACACACCATACACACACACACACACCATACACACACACACACACACACCATACACACCATACACACACACACACACACACCAGTGTGAAATGCGACTTTCAGCTCATCAGATCAGAGCTCGTCTTTTCCACAGTGACAGGAACCTGATCAGTCAATCGATCAGTCAATCAATGAGCAGAAATCAGGCTAAGGAACTGATCAGAACCGTGAAAACATCCAAACTGACTGTGGAGCTGAGAGTTAAAGTCTGAATCGGAGTCAGCTCGTAGTGGATTCTCCTAATGCCTGTTGTACCCAAACAGCTCACAGGCCGTACATGAGCAGCATCAGTTACTATGGTGTGATGTAGACAGGTGGCCGCAGAGGTTTGGAGTCATGTGACCTGTTTTTAACATGAAACATATTTGAACCATGTTCCCCCCCCTGCTCCTCCTCCTGTTCCTCCTCCTCCTCCTTGTGTCTCTCAGCGTCTCGTATGTATGAACATTCTCTGAACGCTGACGGATGGTGACCTTTAATGCTACGCTCTTCGCTCTGGTCCGAACTGCCCTGAAGATCAAGACTGAAGGTTTGTGATTGGTCCAGAGCTGCTGCAGCTGAAGCAGTGATGTCATAAATACTGTCAGTAATCTGATTATACAGTTGTGTAATTGCTCAGCTGATGATGTTAACATTACTGTCGCTAATGTCTGGCCCTGCCCACTGGTGCTGTTGCTAGGTAACCCCGATCAGGAGAACGAGGAGCTGAGGGTGATCATCAAGAAGATCTGGAAGAGGATGAAACCAAAGCTGCTGGACGAAGTGATCCCACCACATGAAGGTACTGGTGCTGCTGTAGCTACTGATATCGCAACACTGCGACACTGCAACACTGTGACACTGCAAACACTGTGCCGCAACACTGCGAACACTGCCGCAGCGCTGCAAACACTGTGCTGCGACACTGCGACCACCACTTACGTGTTGTGGCACTGCAAGCACTGCGATGCTGCGACACTGCAAATACTGCACTCAGACACTGCAACACTGCACAAACTGCAACAGACACAGGGCCTGAAGGTAAATAAAACACAATGAAAACACAGGCCACACAGCTGCTGGAAATGTTACTAATTCACCTCTCACCTGTCTCTCACTCTGTCTCCACCCTCTGGCAGAGGAAGAAGTGACAGTTGAAGTTTTATGCAACTTTCCTGATCCAGGATTATTTCAGGAAGTTCAGGAAGAGGAAAGAGAAAGGAGACCTGACAGGAGAGACAGAGAACACCAACCCGTCTGCTGTCCAGGTCTGCCTGTCTGCCCACCCGCCTGGCCTGGGGTTCAGTCTGTCTGCCCATCTGTCTGTCTGTATGATGTGTTAAAATAGTATGTGTGTGTGCAGCTCTGTAAGGTTGTCTGAAGACTCTCCAGGATCTGGGTCCAGAGATGCGTCTCGCTCTGAACGAGGACCTGGAGGAGGAGGAGGAGGAGGTGCTCATGGAGGAGGAGGAGCTGGAGGAGAGCGCTGTGTACATGATAAACATTGTTAGTGATGTCAGAGTGTGACTGCGATGTCAGAGTCCAGCTGTGATGTCAGCTGTGATGTCATTTCCTGCTCTGTGGGTCTCTGCAGGGTGAAAATGGTTTTGGACCAGAGAAAGACAGACAAGGATCCATTCCTGACCACACCCACGGGTAAACGCTGCTTCACATCGCGTTACCATGGTTACATCAGGTTGATGAACATCAACTATCAGCTGATTCATCAGACTTCACTTTAATACTCCGCCCCACACACACACACACACACAGGTCCTGGCGGTATCATTGGCGATGGCGGCGGCGTGTCTAATGGCGGTCTCATCCACCGGGTCGGGTCTCTCACTAAGGTGCCAAACGGCAGGAACACGACAAACATCTTCATTGCAGAGAATAGAGGAGGTCATCTGTCAATCAGCCCTCATTCCCGCTTGGTCCGGCCACAGTGGAAGAAATCATGGACAACCCCACAAGAGACCGTCATTGTACTACAAACATGGAAGGTAATGCAAGACGCAGTCCTGCACAGTCCTGCTGATGGCTTCTGTTCCAGGCGAAACAGGGAGCTGCTCTCAGCCAATCACAGTCTGTCATTCTGCAGGAGGGATTCGAGGGATCGGCCACTGAGAACGGAGACACAGAGATGTACGGAGAGCAGGGATACTACAGCCGAGAGGAGGACAACGACAGCATCAGCTCCAGAGACAGGTATGCAGACAGACAGGTGGGCTGAGAGACAGACAGGTGGGCTGACAGACAGGTACGCAGACAGGTGGGCTGAGAGACAGACAGGTGGGCTGAGAGACAGACAGATGGGCTAAAAGACAGGTTGGCTGACAGACAGACAGACAGGTATGCAGAAAGACAGGGTTCAGAGACAGTGGGGCTGAGGACAGGTGAGCTGGAGAGACAGACAGGTGGGCTGACAGATAGGAGCTGAGAGACAGATAGGCTGACAGACAGGTGGGGCTGAGAGATTCCATTAGGTGAGACAGATGAGACTCTGTTCAGTTTCCCTTCAGACATTACTCCGATGAGCCTCCTCTGTACAGAGACCACTATGATGGCCACGCCCCCTATACCAACAGTAGCTATGGTAACACCTACAGTGACGGCAGGAGGACAACCCGGGAGACGCCACTTCCTGCCACGCCCACAGGTGAGAGGATGTCCCATGATCCTCATTGTTACCTCAAAACACACAGTGCCACACATCACGCTATGACTCAGTGTAACATCATCACTGACAGCTGACCGGGTGTGTTTGTTTCGTTGTCGCCTGTCAGGTCGGAAGCCATCGCTTAACATTCAGTGTCTGAGGAGGCAGGGCAGCAGCGACGACCTGCCCATCCCCGGGACATACCACCCCACCTCCCCGCCACGCCGCATTAATGCCATATCAGCCAGGTAACGCATACACGTGCAGACGCGCGACACACTCTTCTTCAGTAGTATAGTTCTCCTCCCCAGTCCTCAGATGTTCAACAGCCACGGAATCACCACTTCCTCCTGGGTCGCCTCCCCGGCAGCGTCCTCTGCGTCCTGGGCCAACCCGTGTCCTCGCCGTGGTCGCCTGCTCTACGCTCCTCTCATCCTGGTGGAGGAGGAAGGCAGGCTCGCCTGGGGGTGAGAGGAGTAGGAGGAGGAGGAGGAGAGAGAGGGGAAGAAGGGAGAAGCAGGAAGAGGTAAGGAGACTGGACTCAGAGCAGAAAACAGAAAAACACTGAGTGAGTATATAGTTTTACTGTTAGCGGCTAAGCTAGCCAGCTCTCAGACACGAGCTAAGACGTAGCTGTTAGCCGTAACTCATTAGTTAATTAGTACTGCTTTCACTCCACATTGGCTGAATGGGAAACCCTAATGTCCTCTCTCATGCTAACACATGAGCGTCATGCTAACTTATCAGAACAGTGTTCAGTGATGGAAGCTAACACGTTAACTGCACGTTATCTGTATGCTCGGTGCTAACCCATATGACTGCTGTCATTTCAGTTTCTCCTCCAAACACATCCATTTCTGTTCAGTCGGCTCCACTTCCGTGTCCATGCTACGACTGTTAAAATATGATGATGTCATGATGTATCTTTTATTGATTAACTGTTTGCTTCTTGTCAGATCTCACAGACACGTCACATGACTACAGACTGAACCAGGCTGATGTTTGTAGTGTTGTTGTTGTTTGTCTCCCCACTCTACACAACTTTAAACTCACCTTCGACCTTCAGGTGAGGACGGGTAGCGCCCAGACCGCCTGGTACGGTGGCTCTGCAGGGACAAATATAGGAGGAACACTCACAGATGAAATGACATGTTTATTAAAATGAAGTGCATCTCCCCATCACTTTCGTCATCATAGGAAGTCACAGCCCTCCCCCAGACAGAGAGCATACACCACCTCAGGGTTCTCTATTCGGGCGCCAGCTCACAGAGAAGCTGCTGCCTGTTTGCATAGTTTGGTGGACGGTGAGGAGGCAGTGATTGATGATTGATACTGACACCCGATTGGCTGTCAGTCAGTCCTGATTCTTCTCTCTGTCTGCAGGTTTCATCTCCGAGGGTCTCGGCCCCGCGCCATGATCCAAAGTTTGTAGCGCAGCGTGATCGCTAGATGCGTCATATGATCGTGGACGAGATGGAGTCTGGCTGTTGTACGGACTTCTCTGCTTGGCGCAGGCAGCCACGGATTCCTTAGCAATGCTGCCGCTGACCCATCTGCCCTCTACAGCGATGAGGAGCCAATCAGGACGGGCCGTGATGAAGATGAGCTGGCTGACGAGATGACCTGTGTGACATCATTCTGATGGGCCGAAGCTCTGGACCAATCAGGGAGAAGACTGAGATTGGCATCAGAGACTGACTGGACATTTGGCCAATTATATGACAGAGAGGAGGGCGGGGCTTAATGAACGTAACTGAGAATAAAGTCAACAGTTGATTTAATCTTGCAAAACAGAAGAAGATTACGTGATGAAAAGGGAAAGAAATGAGGATGAAGGAAAGATGAAGAAGAAGAGAAATAGATTCAGAGGAAGGAAAGAAGGAAGGAAGGAAGGAAGGAAGGAAGGAGGGAGACACTGGGAAAGAAGAAGAAGAGACATTTTCTGAGTCAACTTGCAAAATGATTCAAGATGGCGTGCCAGCAGACCGTAGACCTGATGCTGTTGCCTTGGTGACGGTGTCATCACCAAGTACTGCGGGTAAAGGCTGCCTAGCTGCACATTGCAGAATCAAACTTTACCCACAATGCACTGCTAAGGGTTTTAAAAGTTGTTTTGTTATTTTGTAACTCTGATAGGAAACAGCTGGTTGACACTTCTCGGATAACGTTAGCATTGTGCTGTAACGAGTTAGCTTCTCAGCTCTCACAGTGAAGCACATTGCAGCGAGCTAGCTAAACACAACACACACAGTGTTAGCTGGTGTAGCATGTAACAGACACACTGTGGTTCGTTTCATGTTAGCATTAGCATTAGCGAACAGCTAGCATTGCAACAAGAAAAATCTTTACGGGTGTTGGACACTAATGAGACGGACAAGCTAAGAACATTAGCAGCCAACATGTTAGATGTTAGTGTCTTAATGTCTGAACAGAAGAAGGAAACAGCTTCCTGTCAGCTGATCTGTGTCATGTATTTTAATATGCCTCGTCTGTATTTTAACTGTGAAATGCCATGTTGGACTTCCTGTTCTGTGGCTCGTCGAGCAGCCGACCGTCACGGTTTTCAGATTTTATTCATGTTTTCTTGTTTTGAATCAGTCGATGAACTGAAAAGACTTTTTTCCCTTGGACGACGGCATCTTCGTCTTTTTTAATGTTTAATGTTTTTTATTCGCCTTCATTTGTTTTGGTTTGTTCATCTCCGCCACCAGCGTCTCTGTCCTGTCTGAATATCGTGTTTCTGTCATCTCTTAGTTTCTCTCTTCAGCAGGTTGGACAGTGTCTCAGCAGGTTGGACAGTGACTCCAGCAGGTTGACAGTGACTCAGCAGCAGGTTGGACAGTGTCTCAGCAGCAGCTAAGGGCTTTTTATGGATCCTGAAGAACATCCTTGTCTGTGTTGTCCAGCTGAGACGCAGCTGAACCTTCATTTACCCCTAAGAAGACTGAAGCAGACCTGGACCTGGACTTGGACTAGGACCAAGCACCAGACCTGGGCCTCTGGACTTGTCTTCACTTTTGGTTTGCAGGCATGAACTTGTTATTGTCACATAAAGTTGGTCAGGTTTCTCACGCCGCTACAGCATGAGTCAAAAATGGTGTTATAGGAATAAAATTGATTTTTTTATTGCCGTTACACTGACATCAGGCTGATTATTGATTACTGACCCTGACTCCAGCTGATCAGTGTGTCCTGATCAATATGACAGCATGATTCAGATGTTTTAATGTGAGTCATTGAATGTTTCACTTAGCTTGATCATGTGATCTGCTGATCTCAGATCAGCGCAGGAAGGACGCACAGACCCAAGTCTCTCGTCCCTCTGTACAAACTTCCTGTGTGGACGTCTGTCAGTCTGTGGGTGTCAGCACCCTCTCCTGTCTGTCTGATGTCACTGCAGCAGTTTCACACTGCGCTGATGATGTCACAGAGGTTCACATCTGGACTCACAGCTGTGCGTCGGCCTGAAGCTGCGTCATCACCCGCAGCCAGAAACCCACCAAAACCTCTGGTATTCAGTGATGACCCCACAATTTGTTAATAGAAACACATGAAGCAGTGTCCACAGGACTTTGGTTTCAGTAATGATGTGACATCGTCAGACTGATAATAATAATAATAATAATAATAATACACAATAATAATACACACAACCAATAACGCAGTAATTCTGTCGTTTACTGTCTGAATATGTACAGAAGCACATTTTATACACTGATTTCCTGTTTCTGGTCCACATATTTACATCATCAGCATCATCACGTCAACACCTCCTACTGCCATGATGACGCATAGTCGTTATTATTATATATATTATTATTATTATATATATTATTATTATTATTATTATTATTATTATTACTGTTGTTGTCATATAGACACATGAAGCTGTTTCAGCCTCTGAGCTGCCGAAGCGTCTGAATTCAAATTAAAATTAAAATAAATGACGCGACAGAAACGCCCCCCGCCCCCTTCTTCTTCCCCCTCCATCTCCTCCCCCTCCTCCCTCCATCTCCTCTCTCCTCTCTCAGGCGGCAGGATGGACGTCGTGAATCAGGTAAAACGCGGGTTTTCTTCGCTTTCTCCGGTTTCCATGTTTGCACCGTGTGTGTGCAGGTGCGGCCTGCTGCTCGGGGTGTGTTTAGTCAAGTTTCAAGGCCTGCCGGAATGCGTGAGTTTGTTTAACGCAGGATCCGTGAGGTTGGGCTGCATCACGGCGGCACACCGAGATGTGACAGATGATGCTCAGAGGAACCGAATCAGGGAAAACCTCCTGAATCTGCGTCTGTCACCGATCTCCGGCAGAAACCCGAAACCCTGGACCGGGATCCAGGCTCCAAATTTAACATCGGCCCGATAATCGAAGCCAGTACTGACGGAGGTTTCCGGTGGTTGGGTGTCTGTGGCGGCTGTCAGGTGGTGTTGAGTCAGATGCGGGGGTCGGTGCGGGGCCGCTCATCGGTGCGGTGCACTGCCTGCAGGAGAACACAAACTGTCTGACAATTATCAATAATTCATCAGCTAAAAGATGAAGGATATTCCCACTGTGTGTGTGTGTGTGTGTGTGTGTGTAAAATGGCAGCTTGGAGGAGGAGGAGCAGTGTTTTCTGATGCTTGATGCCATGCTGTTGTTGTGGCCTTAACATCTATCAGCATCATCGTCTTACCAACCCTGTGATTATCTGGTTATTACCCGGTTTCACCCGGTTTACCCGGGTTCACCTCCTGCTCCTGCTGCTCCTCAGCTGCGGCTAAGATGGAGCCCGGCAGCAGAACTCGTCACTTCGTGTTTCAGCTCTGATATTAAAGTTCTCACCTTTTGTTTTGTCTGTGTGTGAATATTAAATATGAACAGAACTGCAGCAGAAACACTGCGCTGTTCCTGCACCGAGCTGATGCTGCAGCACTGGATCTGGATCTGGATCTGAGGCAGGACTTTGACCTGTCTGAAAACATTTGGGAACTTGTTTTATTGTGAAACGCTGAAACATTATGATTGCTGAAACTCACATTTATTTTATTCTAAAACTTTTCACTGATTTTGCAAAATTTCGGGGACTTTGTTCCTTCACAAGACAAATGAACCGGTTCTGGTTCCAGTTGGATCCACTTTGTGCTTCAGATCGTTTCCTGCAGGGTTATTTAATGAAAACACACTTTAATATTTTAATATTCGCTCAGTGTTTGTGAACGCAGCTGTCTGTATTTCTGTGATCTCACATGTGAAACACGGGATTCCTGTTTTTCTGCTCTGTAATTTATTGATTATTGTGATTGATGACAGGGAACAGCTTGTGCTTCTGATCAGTAACCTGAGAATATTGATCAGTTTGTTTGAACAAAGAGTCTGTACTCGTCCATCAGACGTAGTGCATGATGGGAAGGTACAGCTCTGATGTGATTATTATTTCATTATAGTTCTTATTCATTTTATTCAAATCTCACACACCTGCAGAGAGTTTATGACATCATTTACATCAATAATCTTATTTTTATTACTGTTGCACTTTACCATTGTATTATTTAATCTATTAATCATTAATTACTATTACACGGCTTTTAATCTGGATCTGTTTGTTGTTTTATAAATCACATTTTGTTTTTATGTGAATCTGATCAGATTTCATTTTCCTCATCAGCTGAAATATGATATTAATATTGATGTGATGCTGATGCTGTGACTGGCTGATTTAACGGCTCCTGTCTGTCTGTCTGCAGCTGGTGGCCCAAGGTCAGTTCCGGGTGCTGAAGGTTCCTCTGGGCTTCATTAAGGCCTTAGAATGGGTGAGTCCATCAGACCAACAGCTGAGCACCAACACCATGTTTGTTTCCATGAGACTGATCTGGGGATCAGTCACCACTGGCTTCTGATGCTTTAAAATATGTGGCAGTGTTTTTGTGATTGGCATCGCAGCAGCTTCTCCTGCCCGCGAGCCTCAAACATCACCACTAAGATCCAAGAGCCACGCAGGACGCATGCCCTGCTGCTCAGACTCCACCCACAGCAGCTCATGAGCAGCATCAGTCCTGCAGGTCAACAGTAACACATGCACTGTCCCTTTAATGACCATCCAGGCACCATCCACCAATCAGGCATCTTCTCCACGGCCAATCATGTCACCCCACACATGACTTGACCTGATGATTCAGTCCGTGTTCATGTCGCTGTCGGTGTGGACGAGCAGGCGACGCCATGTTTGGTCACATGACCCAGGTTTGATGAAGCAGCAGCACCAAAATGTTCCCGCGTCCCGAAACAGTGAAGCTCCCAGATCATGTGACAGTGTTCCCAACACATTCCGAGAAGGGTCCAAGGATTGTTGTTGGAGAGTCTCACACACACACATACACACACAGCGAAACAGGAATTGAACAGAAAGTCTGACTGTGACCATCTGTTCACTCTGTGTGTGACCCTACACACACACACACACACACACACACACACACACACACACACACACACCTGTGGGACTCAGTATATGATCACAGGAGAGAGTGTGAGCTGCTCAGTGATGAAGATGCTGAAGACGGAGTCAGCTGAGCAGGACAGCGGCGCTCTGAGGGTTGCTGGTTTGATTCTGCTGCAGCTTCACTCTGCGTCCCTGCACAGATAGCAGGACGGTGATGAAGATGATGAGTCATCCTCTTGCAGCAACCTCAGACTCCGTCATTAAACCTCTGGTCCACATGAATTCAGTTTGTTCAATGTTTGTACTTACAGTGGGGGAAATAATTATTTGATCCCCTACTGATTTTGTAAGTTTACATACAAAGGCATGAATAAACCATAAATTCTTCATAAGTATTTGATCCCCTACCACCCAGCAAGAATTCTGAGCCCCACAGACCAGTTATGTGCCCATGAAGCACACAAGTTAGTCCTGTCCCTTTAGGAAAGTACTTCTACTCTCAACTCTGTATTATAGTGTATAAAAGACACTTGTCACAGAATCAGGCTCTTCCATTCAAACCTCTCCACCACCATGGCAAGACCAAAGAGCTGGCCAAAGACGTCAGGGACAAGATTGTAGACCTGCACAAGGCTGGAATGGGCTACAAGACCATCAGCAAGAAGCTAGGAGAGAAAGAGACCAATGTTGGAGCGATAATTCGAAAATGGAAGAAATACAAGATAACAGTCAATCACCCGCTGTGGAGCTCCATGCAAGATCTCACCTCGTGGGGTAAGGATGATTTTGAGAAAGATGAGAGATCAGTCTCAGAATTACATATGGGGAGCTAGTTACAGATCTCAAGAGCCAGACCACAGTCACCAAGAAAACCACTGGTAACACACTTTACTGTAATGGATTGAGATCGCAGTGCCTGCAAGGTCCCCCTGCTCAAGAAGGCACATGTAAAGGCCCGTCTAAAGTTTGCCAGTGAACATCCTGAATGATTCAGAGAAGGCTTGGGATAATGTGATGTGGTCAGATGAGACCAAATTTGAGCTCTTTGGCATCAACTCGACTCGCCGTGTTTGGAGGAAGAGAAATGCTGAATATGACCCCAAGAACACCATCCCCACTGTCAAACATGGAGGTGGAAACATTCTGCTTTGGGGCTGTTTCTCTGCTAACTGTACAGGAAGGCTTCACCGCATTGAGGGGCCGATGAACGGGGCCATGTACCGTAGAATCTTGGATGAGAACCTCCTGACCTCAGCCAGAACACTGAAGATGGGTCGTGGATGGGTCTTCCAGCATGACAATGACCCAAAACATACGGCCAGGCAACAAAGGAGTGGCTCAAGAAGAAGCACATTAGGGTCCTGGAGTGGCCCAGTCATTCTCCAGACCTTAATCCCATAGAAAATCTGTGGAGAGAGCTGAAACTTCGAGTTGCCAAGTGATGAAACCTTCAGGATTTGGAGAGCATCTGTAAAGAGGAGTGGACCAACATCCCTCCTGATATCTGTGCAAACCTGGTGACCAACTACAAGAAACGTCTGACGTGCTCGGCAACAAGGGTTTCTCCACCAAATACTAAGCTTGCGTTTTGCTTGAGGATCAAATTCTTATTTCACTCACTCAATCAAATACAAATTAATTTATTACCCTTATTTTATGTTTTTTCTGGATTTTTTGTTGATATTCTGTCTCTCTGTTAAAATAAACCTACCATAAATTTTATGGACTGTTTTTGTAAGGGGGTAAACTTGCAAAATCAGTAGGGGATCAAATAATTATTTCCCTCACTGTATGTTTGTTTCCTGCAAACGATGATGGCTCGTTTCCACAGAGACGTCACACAATAATCTAACAAATATGAAATGTACAGTTCGTTATGATCAAACACCCATCAGCCTCAGCTGCTCTGTGTTTACTGATGATCAGCTGATGTTAGCATGCTAACAGGCTATGCTAAGATACTGAACATGGTGAAGACTATACCAGCTAATCATTAGCATGAGAGGTGTTAGCATGTCTGCATAGTTTAACCATGAAGCTCTGAATCATCTCCCACTGTTCTCACGTTCTTTCATGTTCCACCTCCTGCCCCTACTCTCTCTCCTCCTCTCTCTCCTCCTCTCCTCCTCCTCTCTCTCCTCATCCTCCTGCAGTTTTTCGCCATCTTCGCCTTCTCCACCTGCGGCAGTTATTCTGGGATGTTCCGGGTGGCGGTAGAGTGTAGGAACCGGACTGAGAGCGACCTGACTTTAGATGTGGAGTTTGAGTATCCGTTCAGGTCAGAACAACACAGACACTCTGATCCTGATACTGATCCTAACTGATACTGGTCCTGATCCTGATACTGGCCCTAACTGATACTGGTCCTGATCCTGATACTGGTCCCATGATTGACACTCGGGTGATCGCTCTGACGAAGTGACAGTTGATGCTCACATGTCTCTGATGGACGAACGTCAAACTCCTCCTTCCTCTCTCAGACTCCACCAGGTGTACTTTGACGCCCCGACCTGTCGGGGTGGGAACACGGAGCGTCTCTTCCTGGTTGGCGACTACTCCTCCTCGGCCGAGTTCTTCGTCACCATCGGTGTCTTCGCCTTCCTCTACTCCACAGCAGCGCTCTGCATCTACATCTTCTTCTTCGACAAGTACAAAGAGAACAACAAGGGTCCTCTGATTGTAAGTTCACCTGCCTGCGTCGCTGTCAGGTGGCCTCAGGTGACCTCAGATGACCTCTGGACACTCCTACGCTCTGTGTATGTGTGTGTTTAGGACCTGGGCGTGACTGGAGTGTTTGCTTTCATGTGGTTGGTGAGTTCGGCAGCCTGGGCCAAAGGCCTGTCCGATGTGAAGACGGCCACCGACCCCGACAGAGTGATCACGCTGATCTCCGCCTGCAAGGCTGAGGAGAACCGCTGCCGTGAAGTCCACGACCCGGTCATGTCCGGACTCAACACCTCTGTGGTAAGAGAATGAGCGAGTCGGCGTTGGCAACTGGTGTTGCACTCTACACGCTGCACCACTGACAAACAGCAAACATGATCTGACAGCAGTGAGCTGAACAGCCAATGGAATGTGAGATGAGGGTCATGTGATCAGAGGATTGGGAATTTGTGATCACCAGGTGTTTGTCTTTTTTTCAGCTGCATCGAAGCTTCAGATGTTGTAATTATCCTCTGTGCTCGTTAACCTGTTGCTATGGTTACTCATTTTACATCGTTTAAGAGTTGATGCGGTTTAAACTCAAACTCTTTGGATCCTCGTCTCTCTATGCTCAGTTCATCTAAACAGAATCTCCCCCCCGTCTCCTCCTCCTCCGTCTTCTCCAGGCTTTTGGCTTCATTAACCTGATCCTGTGGGTGGGAAACCTCTGGTTCGTCTTTAAGGAGACGGGCATCATCGCTCCCTTCATGCGAGCTCCGCCTCCTCAGGAGAAGTCTGCTCCTCCTGATGCCTATGGCCAGCAGGGGGCGTACGAACAGGACCCCTATGCCAGCAACCAGGGAGGCTACCAGCCAGACTACAGCCAGCAGGGCTACAACCAGGTGAGAGCTGATGCCTCCCCAGCTGGAGGTGTTTAGCCTAGCTTAGCACAAGGACTGGAAACAGGTACAAACTGTTAGCATAGTACCAACAGTGCCAACACTGTGAGACCAGAGCAAGTTTGTTTGGACACGTCGACTGAAAGGTCAGACACTCAGAACATTGATCTGACTCACTCTGATTAGCTTCTTAATTAGTCAGTAATTAAATTATTTCATTTGAATGCAGTGTGACTGCACTGCGTAGTATCAGTGTTGTGGCAGCGGTGCATGTTGTGTGTCCTCCAGGGTGCAGAGTACGGTCAGGGCTACGGCCAGCAGGGGGCGCCAACCTCCTTCTCCAATCAAATGTGAACTGACAGGAAGCAGGTGAGTCGCACAGGATGTCTGAACTAGTGAACTGCATCACACACACACACGCACACACGCACACACACACAGGAAGTCAGAGATGAGAGACCCACAGTTTTGTTTCTTTGGATTAAAATATTAATAAATGATCATATTAATCAGTCACAGTCTGATTATTGTTAGACATAATGTAAGGAGGTGTGTCGCCACATCTGATGGTTACCATGGTTACAGGACTGAATCCAACTACCAGTGATACTCAATTACTCTGTTACTGTTACTTTCAATTACAACTACTTTTACTCAGAAACCTTTAAACATTCTCAGTCACACAGCGCCCCCCCCAGTGGCCACACGCTGACACTGTCACCATCAATAAATGAGAAGACAGTTTGTCTGAACCCAAACGCACGACTCAGGAGACGAGCAATTCCAAAAATAAGCAAGTTTATTAACACAAAGTATAAACAAAAGTCACTCTAAAAGAGGAAGCAAAAAACAAACTCAAAATCACTCTGACAAGGAAGTAACAATTAGCACAAGGCACAAAGTAACAAATAAATAAATAAAAAACTCAAACAAGGCAATAGGCACAATGGCGATACTTAACACAAGGCGAGGGAGCATGGTCAAGGACTTGAGGCTAGTTGACAACATGACAAGACAGGATGAACTGGCACAAGATGGGGAGACGCGGACTTATATACACAGGAGGGTAGGGTGCACAGGTGAAGACAATCAGGACGGGGAAGACAATTAGACCGGTGGGAAACACAAGAGGAAGGGCAAGCCACCTGAAACGAGAGGGAAATTAGATTTCAGAATAAAACAGGAAATCACGAGACAATACAGACACTGAAACAAAACTAAATATGACAACTTTACTTGACTGACAATAAATCAATATCAGCTAATATCAATCAATACCTCTGTGACTCATTTCCTGACATGATTCAAACTGTTGCATTTGTGTTTCCCGTAACAGGAAGCGCCGGAGTGAACCAACAGTGGGTCGCCAGCAACCGACCCACAATGCAACACTCCTGTCCATCTGCACAGTTAACGGGTGGGGGGAGGAGAGGGAGGTTTGTGGGGGAGGGGAGGGAGGTTTGTGGGGGGGTTAGATGTTCACTAAAATGAATTGATGTGTAAATGATGAAAAGAGAGTTATTAATAACAAATTCACAACAACAACAACAATGAGGCTGACCAATAGAAACCGTGGGAACCAGTGATGATGTTGAGTTATTCATATTAAAGAACATAACCTGTGAGAGAATGTATGTTTGTGTTATATAGATATCACTTTGAACTGATATATTATATAGACTGAACTGTTTATTCATGTTTCCTATTGAACCCAATGGCCCCGCCCCCACCATTACCCCGCCCCCTCGGTGTGCCCCGCCCCGAGACCTACAGACCAGAGCCACATCGGCCAGTCATGAAGCAGTTCAGACTGGGTTCACTGGGACAAATTAGATCCAAACTAGATTCGAATGAGAACCAAATCAGAACCAGATCAAACCGGATCAAACCAGATCAAACCAGCGAGCCTGCGTCCACCAGCATCACCTCCCAGCTGTTCACTGTTTGTCTTGCTGCATGTAAATATCAACACAGGAAGTGATGTCATTCTGGAGGCGCAGTAGCCCCAGTCTGGACTCCAGCTTCATGGTGGCGCCGGGTGGGAACTGGATCCAAAATGGCTCCTCGTCTTTACAGTTTGCACTGTGTGTGTGTTTGATCCACGGGCTCAGCCGGAGCTTCTTCTGTCTGTTACATTCCTGCTGCACAAACATCCGTCTGACAATCTGAACACCAGAACCAAACCGAGACCACGAGATCGACTGACCTTCATCAGCCAGCAGAGTCTTCATCAATTTGTTGCCTGGCAACCGCACTTAATCCGGAGAGGCAGAGAAATGCTGCATCGCTGAATCAGTTGTTCTGTCGTTTCTTGGTTTGGTGTCTGGTCAAAGATGGAGGTCAGATCATCAGCATGGTGGTGATCACGTTCACTAGCTGGGCCCAATTAATGCGATACAACATATTAGACTATAAATGCATCAGTCACAGTGGGTGGCTAATGTTAGTGAGCTACGTCACAGCAGCTGGCTAATGTTAGCAAGCTACATCACACCAGGTGGCAGTCGTAGCGTGGCGACACGCATGGCAACACGCATGGCAACACACTTTAATCAACGTCTGCTGAATGTGACTTAGCATCAAACAGCTAACATGAACACCAGGTCACGCTGACAAAATGATCTGTGAATGAAATTAGGTCTGTGCTTAGCTAATGTTAGCTTTGCTACAACAAAGCTGGTCTAATTTATCACTAAATGGATTAAGCAATTACAAAAACCTTGCTAAGATAACTTAGCATGCTAACTGAGCTAACAGTAAACTAGCTTAACTGAAATTACCCCTAACAGCTAACATCTAACATGACCACCACGTCAGTCATGAGGAACCTATGTATGTATGTGTCCTTTGGAAAGGAAGGGACCTTAGGAGAACCGTCCTACGTGTCCTTCACCCTGGACGTTGAACTTCCTGCCTCCTGAACATGTTGATTTAAAGTCTGAACCTTCAGATGGACGTTTCTGTCAGCGCACAACCTTCTTCTTGGCTCCCTGCCAAGCGGCTGCAGCTGTCGTTGTGAACGTCTGGTCGTGTCTCCGTGGTCGCGCCTGTCAGACTCCTCGGCTCAGATGTGGTTTATTTATCATTAGTTCCAGTTTCACAGCGGTTTTGCAGCATTGAGGTTTGAGCAAGTCGGCTTCGACTTTGTCCTGATGATAGACGTTACCATGGAGACACGAACCTAAATCCCTCTGGGTCTGAAAAAACTGATGCTTCTTCTTTGGTTGTTTCTTTGGGAAAGTGAAGCTGTTTTAGCGTCGGTATCTTCCTCCGCATGGTGATGTGTTCTCTGCTCGTGATGTACAGTAACTGATGGTGTGATTCTACTTCCTGTTCTCCTGTACAGGTGTGTGTCTGCGTGTGTCTGCGTGTTTTCTTTTTTCAGCTGTTTTTCAGGATGTTTTTTCATTTTATTATTTTCTTCCTTTTCTTCACATCGTCTTCTTCGTCTCTTTTCTCTTTATTTCTTCTTTCCTTTCTTCCTTCTCCCCTTCCTGCCTCCTTGCTTCCTTCCTCCTCATCAGTCAGACCTGAGTTCACATCTGTGACAGAGTTAAGATATTTGGTACTGTGTAATGGGTACCATCAGGTCGGGTGGAGGTTGGCTGGACATTAGGAGGAGGTCAGGTGGAGGCTAGATGGGGTGAGGTGGAGGTTGGGTGGAGGTTAGATTCAGGTCAGGTGGAGGTTGGGCAGTGGAAGTAGTTGGATGTTGTGTAGAGGCTAGATGGAAGTCAGATGAAGGTGGGGAGAAGGTCAGGTAGAGGTTGGGTGGTGGTCATACAAAGTCAGGTGGATGCTGACTCCTCCACCTCCTCCTCCTCCTCCTGCTCCTGCTCCTGCTCCTGTCATTCTTCTTCTTCTTGTCATTCTTCTTCCTCTATGTGACTCTCCTCTCCGCCTCTGTGATGTAACTTCCTGTGTGATGATTTTATTCAGCATCAGTAACCATGGCGACAGTGTTGACAGTGATGATGATGTATGTGTGTGACTTGTTGCTATGGATACCCCCCACACCCTCCGCTGTTGTGTTTGATCAGTGTAAAGTTTCAATAAACTACAAACTCGTCTGAGTCTCCGAGTCTGTTAATGAAGGAGTGAAGAGACGTGACGGAGAGATGGCTGATGGATGGATGGATGATGGATGGATGGATGATGAATGGATGGACGGATGATGGATGGATGATGATGGATGGATGGATGGACGGATGATGGATGGATGGACGGATGATGGATGGATGGACAGATGATGGATGGATGGATGGATGATGATGGATGGATGGATGGACGGATGATGGATGGATGGACAGATGATGGATGGATGATGGATGATGAATGGATGGATGGATGATGGATGGATGGATGGATGATGAATGGATGGATGATGGATGGATGGATGGATGGATGATGAATGGATGGATGGATGATGGATGGATGGATGGATGGTGGATGATGAATGTATGGATGGATGATGAATGGATGGATGATGGATGACAGATGGATGATGGATGGATGGATGATGGATGGATGATCTATAAACTGATCAATGAAACCGATCAGTTGAATGAACTAACGCGCAGATGAACAGATGAATGAATGGCATCTTCATTCTTGAGTGATGGAGGGAATAAAACAGAAACGAGTGAATGAATCACCTCCTCCCTGTCTCTCCTCTCCTGTCCTTGTTTCCTCCCCTCTTCTCTTCTCTCCTCACCCCTCCCATTATAGCTCCTCACCCCTCCCTCCTCCTTTCTAGTCTCTCTCCTCCTTCCTTGTCATGGCTCCTCCTGCTTCCCTCATCCCTCTCTCCTTCCTTGTTTCCTTGTCCTTTTGCTCTCTCCTCCCTTCATCACCCATTGTGGATCCTCCCTTCTTTTCTCTTATCCTCTCTCCTCCCCGTCTCCTCCCTCCTGCTGTCTCCTCCCTCTGTCCTCCCCCTTATCTCTAACTCAACATCTCATTCCTCCTCCTCCCTCTCTTCCGTATCACTTCACTACCTCTTGCCTCCTCTCCTCCGTCATTGCTCCTCCCCCCTCTCTCTCCCTGCTCTCATTACACCCTCTCTCTCCCTCCCTCTCCCCCCTCCCTCCCCTCCATGTTATCAGATGAGTGGGTGCAGATAGAGTCAGTGTGTATTTGTGTGTGTGTTCAGTCAGTAGCATGGCGTCTCTCAGCCTCCTGCTGCTCAGCACCGCTCTGATCCACACTGCCCAGGTAAGGACGAGTCACACTGACAACACAGGGAGAGAGAGAGGCTGCGTACATACGTGTGTGTCCTATGTGCTGATTTATTGTCACGGTAACCTGTTGGTGATGCAGAATGATGTTGATGCTGTTTATTGTGTACCTGTCTGTAAACACTGTTACATTACAGTGTGTGTGTGTTTCTGATATCCTGTTTCTGGTGTGTTTCCATCGGACATATTGATTAGTGATTGATGGATCCTGTTAATCAGCATGAGGAGAAACTGAGGCATTAGGAGAAGATTGTGTTGTGTTCATGTTCGTGTGTGTGTGTGTGTGTGTGCGCACCATTGCCATGACTGGAGGAACATTTCATTTCATATCCTGTCACCATAGCGACAGGAGACTGTAAACCATGGCAACTGGCCGGTGTATGACACAGGTTACAGGAGGTCTGCAGGCTGCTGTGTGTGTGTGTGTGTGTGTGTGTGTGTGTGTGTGTGTGTGTGTGTGTGTGTGTGTGTGAGAGAGAGAGAGAGAGAGAGAGAGAGAGAGAGAGAGAGAGAGAGAGAGTGTGTGTGAGTGTGTGTGTGAGTGTGTGTGTGAGTGTGTGTGTGAGTGAAAGAGAGACCTGGTTCATCTGTCGTTGTCAGGACCAGTTTGTGTTTCATACGTGGACATGAAGAGATGATACATGTTTTAATGTCGAAATGACAAAATATGATCTCAGTGTGTTAAAGACACACTCTGAAACACTGCAGAGGTCTATTCTGTTGTTTTACTACATGTTGTTCTACATGTTGTTTTACTGCATGTTGTTGTTCTACATGTTTTACTACATGTTGTTCTATGTGTTGTTGTTCTAAGTGTTGTTCCACTTTTCAGCCGCTGCTTGTTTTTAACTCTGTATCTGAAGTAGATGAAGGATTTTAGTCGTCGGACGTCTGGATCTGAAGTTATCAGAGAAACAAGCTGAGCAAACGTTAGCAGCAGCTCGGCTCGCCGCCCCTCCAGGACGTCCCGTGTGCGGCCGACAGCGTGGGAGAAACAGTGGTTTTTAAGGTGGAACTGCTTTATTCAGTGTTTCTCTGGGTTTGAATCAGCAGCTCTGTTTGTTTTGGAGAGGAGGAGACCTGAAGAGCTGAAGAGCTGAGAGCTGAAGAGCTGTGGAGAATTCAGCTCCCAGTAAAAACCTCCTGAACCATCAACACTGAAGGAATCCCAACTGACAGGAAGACAACAACTCCCAGCATCCCACGCTGCTGCACCATGTCACATGACCGCAGCTGCTGCTGTTTTGATTGAGAGACTGGAAAATGCAGATTTAACACTCCAGTTTAGAAAGCTGTTTACCTTCACACTGGAACATTTCAGTGTTTTTCAGCCTGGATCTTGTGATTATGGCCGGTCTCTTCGGGGCTCATGCTAACTTTAAGCTAGCAGGAGCAGATCAGTTAGCCACAGAAGCTAATTGTGTCATCTCTCAGTCAGACCATCACAGGCCTTCGTTTGAATCGAAGTCTACTTTGAAAGCTTTAGGATGCTCGCAGGAGACACACAGGACACAGTGATGGGAACAAATACACCAGAGTCTCATTTCATCAGGTCTGTGAGGTTTCTCAGATCAGATCGTGGTGCGAAACCAGACCTGCTCGAGGTTCTTGATCATACTGATCCAGGATTGTGTCTCTGGTCTGCAGTGACCTTTTCATTTGACCATGGAGTCCTGAATGTTCCGAGACTGGTTTGCTCCAAACATGACAGAAAACCTTGATTTTGTTGACTTCAATGATTTTTAATCAGTTTGCTCCTGATTTACATCAGACCGGATCTGAGTCAAAGATCTTCCTCAGATCCTGAGTCCTGCTGCAAATCCTGCAGACAAACTGATGCTCCTCTGAGGACTCATTACCACCTCTACCTCCTTCTCCTCCTCCACCGCCTCCTCCTGCTCCCTCAGCGTCTCAGACATTAAGCTGCTCCTGTGCTGGAGACTCTGATCATAAATTAGTGCTGATTCGGTCTGAGAGATATTACCGTCATAAATAAGGCAGCGTTACCGTGCAGCAACTGTTTGTCTCTGACAAACACTCACAGGAAATGAGCTGCTGGTTTCAGCAGAGTGAACCTGAACCTCAGACACGCTTGGTTAAAGACAACAGACGATCTCAAATGTGATGGCACTGACGTCCAAAGTCCTCTGGTTACACTGCTGCTATGAAGCATTATTATCATTATTATTAGGTTCTTCTTCTACCAGCAATATGACATAAATCTCTGTTTAATTATATTTGTATATATTTTTATATTCTGCTTGTTTTTGGGATGGTTCGTGTTTAATTACAATTAACAGGAGTTTCTGTGAGACATGCAGGTTGTTAAAGCACCGAACGTGTTGGTTAGTTTGTTAAATCTTCAGATGAGGAAGAGTTGTCTGTTCAAACTGCCGAGTCATTGTTCAGACTGCTGACTCATCATTAAACCACTGACTAATTGTTTAGACTGCTGACTCACTAATCAACAGCTGACCCAGTATTCAGACCACTGACACACCTTTCAAACCACTAACTTATCAAACCACTGACTCACTGTTAAAACTGCAGAGTCATTGTTCAGGTTGCCGACTCACTGTTCAGACTGCCGACTCGTCAACATTAGCTCTGGAATCATCCTACAAATGTGTGTTAGACAGAAACATGATCAATAACTCTGTCTGTCTGCCTGTCTGTCTGTCTCACTGCCTGTCTGTCTATCTGACTTTCTGTCTGCCTGTCTGTCTGCCTGTCTGTCTAACTGTCTGTCTGCCTGCCTGTCTAACTGTCTGTCTGTCTGTCTGCCTGTCTGTCTGCCTGCCTGTCTATCTGACTTTCTGTCTGCCTGCCTGTCTGCCTGTCTCACTGCCTATCTAACTGTCTGTCTGTCTGCCTGTCTGCCTGTCTGTCTGTCTGCCTGCCTGTCTGTCTGTCTGTCTGTCTAACTGTCTTTCTTTCTACTCTTTATCTCCCACACACACACACACACACAGCCAATCAAATTACTAGAGGCAGGAACAGAACAGCTCGTTATGATGCCATGGCAACAGCATGTCTCCACGGACACCGACAGCATCCTCATCTTACACTCACACACACACATGCACACACACACACACACACACACTGGTTTAGCTGAAAGCTGCAGTCTGAAGCAGCTCGACACTGTTCAGCGAGGGAGCTTTTCCCTGTTTGTCCATGACTAACCTAAATACTCAAAATACTCTGATTACATCTGACTGCAAACACTACTTTTACTCTAAATACTCTGATTACATCTGCATGAAGTAATATTTTTGCAGTGACGTATTTGTACTTTTACTGTATTAAACTATCTGAATGTTTCCTCCATCAGTGCCTGCAGGTAACCATAGCAACAGGGCTGGCGATGAGGGTGATGTATCTGCAGGTTGTGAGGGCAGAAACCATGACTCAGCAATAGTGAAGCACAATAGATACTGAACTGGAAGTAAATGTGGCAAAAATATGTGGACAGCCTTGCAGGACTTCAGTCAGACTCTCTGAGTCTGATGGGCGGAGCCTGTTGGAGCACTGTCAGATATGGTTTTAATAGTGTCCACATACTTTTGGTCACAAGGAGCAGCAGGTTTGGATTCGTGGTTCGCCTCTTCCTTCATAAAAAAGATCTCTGGTCAGAGCCGAGAGGTACCATTAAAACCTTATCAACATGATGTCAGGCTGCAGGCAGCTGTGTGTGTGTGTGTGTGTGTGTGTGTGTGTGTGTGTGTGTGTGTGTGAGACAATGGTGATACACACAACACACAACACCTGATACACACACCAACACCTGATACACACAACAGGTTTGTGATTGGTTACAGTGATTCCTCCTCCTCCCTCCCGTAGGTGACCTTCACCTTGTCCCTGTCCTCACACACACTCACTACAGGTAACACTCAGGTAACAACCTGTGACCTCTCTCTCTCTTCCAGTGTCTACCTGCAGCTCACGGCGGTGGGCGTGGCCTGGATATTTCGGTGGGCGTGGCCAAACGGCAGCGCAGAGACCTCCACAACCTGCTGCCCTATGAGGACCAGATGATGTCATCTGCCACCCAGGGAGGGGGCGGCATCAACGACCTGTACTACCAATCAGATGACTGGAGGGGGCGGGGCTTGGACCTAGCCCTGCAGCGATTGGTGGAGAGGGACCAGAGGCGGGAGCAGGAGGAGGAGCAGCGATCAGGTTGGCGGGTTGACATCTCACTTCCTGTCTGACTTTATTCTTCACGTTACAAGTTTTCAGGTGTTTCTGTCACACATGTTCACAGCCTACCTGGCCACTCTGCTCCGCCTCCTGAGTGAAGCAGAAAGCGCCGGATTGGTCAGCCCAGGTGGTGTGGAGGTGGTGGAGGAAGAGGAGGCAGAGGAGGATGATGAGGGGCCACCTGGGGACTTCCAGGGCCCAGCCCCACCTGACTACGATGAGACAGGGCGGGGGCTGAACATGGGGAGGCCCCCGGCAGCCTGGTGGGGTTTCATGGAGCCCCAGCTGGCTCAGGCGCTGCTGGACAGGTGAGCATCACTTACTGTTTGTGTTCATACCTGAGCTCAGTGTGTTCAGGTATTAACAATAAGCTGTGACCTTCAGGATGGAGCCTCAGCTGGCTCAGACTCTGCTGGAGCGAGCGAGACAGGAGCGACTTCAACAGGCCGGACGAGTTTCACCAGGACTGAGCAGAGGAGGAGACCAGGAGGCTCTCAGGTGCAGAACACCTGCAGCCACACCCAACCAATCAGATCCACAACACGGCGCAACGGGCGCCGCTGATAAACAGGAACAGGATGTCATGTTATTCCAACACAAACTTAGAGCACAGACAAAACCCTGAGCATTCAGGGCCTCCGTACTTTTCGCTTTTCTCTCCACTCAGTTATTTTTCCTCAGCGATCACCTGATTTCTGACATATTACGTTTCTCTAATGGTTCTGCTCTGTCTCCTCCTCCTCAGACACCTGGTTGCTAGGTTACTGTCCAGCATCGGCCCTAACAACACCCCAGTCATCTCCTCCAGTCGCCGAGCGAGACGGGACCTGTCCGTCGCAGCACCTGAACCCGTTAGCTCCACCCACAGGAGAACCCGCCGTTCCCTTGATGATGTGGCTCCTCCATCGCCTAGCAATGACCCTCCCCTGCTCCGAGTGAAGAGGCTGGAGGAGGAGGACGACGATGAAGAGAAGCTCCGCCCCCCCGCTGCAGGGCTGCAGAGGATGAAACGCATCAATACCATGGCAACTGCTGCCATGGAAGAACTGAATCATGGGAGTCGTAGGCGTCGGAGGAGAGCTGCTCTGAACTACGACCCCCAAATACTGATCGATCAGATTATAAAATACATGAGGGAGTAAGGGGAGAGGAGGGAAGGAAAGGAGAGAGGGAGAGGAGGGAGGAGAGGAAGGAAGGAGAGGAGAGGGGAGATGGATGAGAAGGTGGAGGAGGTGGTGGAACAGGAGGTGATGGTGGTGGAGGAGGAAGTGGTGGAAGTGGAGGTGAAGGTGGAGGAGGAAGTGGAGGTAGAAGAGGAAGTGGTGAGGAGGAGGAGGTGGAGGTGTATTTTGTTGCCCGTTGCGCCGTGTTGTTGCTCCAGGATTTTCCCTGTGTTGTTTGTTTCTTTGCTGCTTTGGTGAAAACGTATCTGTTTGTTGCTTAAATGAGAAGAAACCATGAAAATGAAGTTTGTCAAAAAATGAAATTTCCCCAAAATGAATCTTTCAAATTTCCTTGAATGAGAAACATTTGGCGCCGATCACAAACCCCGATTAGCCCCCAACTGTTCACTGTTCAGTTTAAGAACGTTCACAGAAACATGAAGAAAAGTTGGAGACTATGCTGAATAATCAGTTTAACGTGATTATCCTGATATGAATTAAAATAATGACATGAACTTTTCAGGATGAACTGGTCTGAAACAGGAAGCACTCAGTCAGTAATGACTGTGAGGGTGAAGCAGACGCTCACAGCTTCACAGCTGAATTAACTGCTGTCATGTCATTATGCATGTCACCTGCTCAGGCTGCTGTAGCTTCACGACTCTGTTCACTGAGTAAATTCACTGACGATGAAACTTCTCTGCAGATTCTTTTAAAACCACCTGTTGTGTTATTTTCAGGAAACTTTCTCAGTTCTACAAAATCGACCAATAGCTTCACTCAGAAACAGAATCCGAAGCTCTCTGATTGGCTGACAGCAAAGGATTCTGGGAGTTGAAGTTGGTCCCGCCCACTCTGCTGCTCTGTAACAGCTTCACACTGACTCCACCTTCCCTCCTTCAGCGTGAAGCTGTTTCTGGAGCCAGATGATGGACAGTGACAGTAACCGTGGCAACAGCTCATCATCTCTGTGATTGGTTCATTCCTGTTGTGTTCATGTATCTCAGCTTGTGTGCAGCAGCCGCGTCGGTGTGGCCCTCGTTTGTGCCAAAGCTTTGACTGATCTCACTCTGAATAAAAACAGTATCCACCACAGACGTGGCTCCGCTCTCATCACTCAAAGAAACATCAGCTGAACAGTTATTTCACTTCCTGTTTCCAGGATTTAAAACAGCTGCCGTGTCAGACTCACCTGGTCAGGTAACACCTTCAGGTGATCTGAGACAAACTGGAAACATAGTACAACAGGTGAGATCACCTGGTCAGGCAACATCATCATCTCTACAGCAGGTGATGACATCATTTGTTTTCTGTCAGCTTTACTATAGAACAGCTGCTCTGTGGACCAGGACTCACCTGGTCACGTAACATCATCAGTTAAAGTCTTGGTCAGGTAGGAAGTTTCACTTACACATTTACCTATTCAGGTAACTTAACCAGTTACATCACGCAGGTAAATTTACCCGGCCAGGTAACATCTCCAGGTTATTTCAGTTAAACAGGTAACATGACCTCTACTAATAACTTTACCTGCTCAGCTGACATCATCAGGTAAATCAAGGTAGCTGGTTTCATCACCTGTTCAGGTGACTGTATCAGGTAAACTCAAGTTACACAGGTAACATGGTCACATGACCTGCCCTCTGATTGGCCGTCTGCCCTCCGTCAGATGAAACTACATAATCAATAGTTCTTCATCAGTGACAGTGAATAAACACACGCACACATACATAAACACTGTTTATGATGCTGTCACTGTACAAACTGTTCTGACATGCAGGAAGCATTCTGTAAACACAAATAACAACAAACAACCTGCAGACAAACACTTTGCTACAGACTCAACAGGAAGTCATCACTTTCCTCTGAGGTTACAGGAGGCCGAGCTGTACAGAGACACGTCAGGAACAATCTTCAGCTTTGCAACATGACACTAAAAACATCATATGACCACATTAAGCTAAATGTCCATGTCACTGTTACCATGGCAACAGTGTCATTTACATGTTGTTTTATGTTTATAGGGTTTATTTTGTCACTAAATTAATTCATTTGAATCAAACCTTTGACAGTTTCTTCTAACAGGATCAGCACGTTTATCGGGTCATTCAACGACTTTCACGTTAGACGTTGGAGACGTTCATGTCTCACTACAGGAGTTATTGTTTCTTATGTTTGAGGAAAATCAGTGTGAAGCTGATTCTGAGACAGATGATAAAATACAGCTCTACACATCAAACATGCGCTGAAAACGGCATCTCACATGATTCTGACGTTTACACAGGAAGTAATGCTAACAGACAACCAAGGGTCAAAGGTCACGCTGACAGGAAACTGTCTGATGTTTCAGGTGCTGTCATCCCTGGGTTTAGCCTAGCTTAGCACAAGGACTGGGCACCTGCAGTCAGTTTAGCCTAGCCTGCCCCAGACGCTAACTCCAAGCTAATTTGATTCATATGCTAACTCTAATCTACAGTAGTCAGACCCAGAGGCTGAGAGTTGATGGTTTCTATGTACTAAGCTAAGCTAAGCTAAGCTAAGTCTCTGACAGAGTCTCCAGCGGCTGTGTGAAGGGTCAGCTCACGTGATGACGTGTTTCCACTGTAAATGAATCATTTTATGAAACATGAGCGTCTGTTTGTTTTGCCACAATGTTGACAGAACAGACAGAAACTCCTTTCTTTCCCATCATGCCTCTCTCTTTCTATGTCTCCTTCAGTTCTGTCCTCTGTGCGTGTGCACACCTGCAGAGCTCTGCTAACATGTCTCTGAATGATCACGTGACTGTGACAACATATTAAAACATTCATGTTAGGATGAGAGACGCTGTCCCGACATGTGACAGTCCAACACGTCCGTGGTGCTGCTGGTTCAAAGACTAAACGAAGCTGGACAATAACAATATGAAGAATCAAACCATCAGCGCGTCTCAGGTTGCGGGATCGACGATGCAGCTGTTCAGATGCTGAATATGTAGAAACTCATTACTGACGACGGAGACGTAGTGTCTGTGAGACTGAGGCGCATCTATCAGCACCGTACACCTGAACCTTTACTGTTTCAACTTCTCTTCCTCTCTGCTCCTCTTCATCTTTCTCTCCTCACCGTGACGACATTCAGGTGGATACGGTTGCCAGGAAACCAGGTGGTGATGAGAGGACAGGAGGAGTGTTGTATTCTTCTGCTTGGATGTGTGTCTCCTCGTCCTTCACTGATGAAAGCACAAGAGAGAAAATAGTTGGAGTCTGAGTGAAGTTCTAAACCGACAAAGTGACAGTAGAAAAACAGACTCACCTGGTGACGCTATGCTGACATCAGCAGACCTGTGGTCACTGCACAAACACACAGACTCATTATCCAACGTCACTGCTGGGACTGAAGCTAACTGTTAGCTTCGCAGACCTAGAAACTAACTCTGTGCTAACTCTACCTAAAGCTAACTCTATGCTAACTATACCTGAGGCCTGCTCTATGCTAACTCTAAGCTAATAAGACCCCCCAGACCAGCCTGACCCCTCCCTCACCCTCCTTGGTGTCTGGCGGCAGGAGTGCGTCCTGTCTGTTGGCGAGGACGAAGGCCAGTGTGGCCAAGATGGCGGCGTCCAGAACCCCCAGGATGGCCAAGATGTAGGCCCAGTGGACGGAGCAGTTACCTGGGGAGAAACTGCCCACCTGGAAGCAAGAACACAGGATCAGTGTCAACAACGGCGATTAGCACCGATCAGAGACAGCGAGCACGTGAACTCACAGAGTCTCCACACAGAGCTCTCATCTCAGGACTCTCCCACGAGTCTGGAAACAGGAGGCAGGCCAATGCCAGGCAGAACCCTGAGGAGACAGACAGGCAGGCAGACAGACAGACAGGCGGGCAGGCAGGCAGGCAGACAGACAGAGAGGTAGACAGACAGACAGACAGACAGTAAGATGGGCTATGCCTGTATTAAACGAGTCAAACACGACAGCTGCTCCACAGTGTTGTTGTCTTTGTAAACTATACAGCTGTGTGACGTCATCAGAAACTAATCACAGTCCTGCAGCTATCGAGCTAACCGCTAACATGCTAACATGCTAATCAGCAGTTACACTCGCACTCATCAGTCAGTCAGCAGAGGAAGTATCTGAGCTTCTGTTTATCTCCTCTGCTCTGAACTGTTTGTTTATTTCCAACATTGTGTTCAAAGCTCAGCGTTAGCTTAGCATACTGTTAGCCTTTAATTACACAGTAAGTCTAAATTAACATCTGTCAGTACGACGTCTTCCTGTCACCAAACTGACTTCGTCTATCTGAGTGAATCCATCAACCACTGTGATTCAAAATGTTGTGAGCATCTGAGTGTCCAGCATCTGACACCAGAACCAGCAGAACCAGTAACGGACCTGCAGTGAGCTGCAGCCATGCGCAGATCTTGTAGACGGTTGCGGCGCTGCAGAACCTAAAGAGACAGAGACAGAGGACACTGGTCCACACCGCCCACAGAGACACTCCCACCAGCACCGCCACGGACTGGAAGGACGGCAGAGGAGACAGACTGGACAGACCGCCACGACAGTCCGGGACCGGCCAGTCTGTCTCCACACACACCTGACAGCACACAGGTACACACACACGCACACGCACACACAAACACAAACACAGACACAGACACAGACACAGACAGGGACACGCACACACAGAGGGACACAGTGTAAATAAAGATGGCCAACATGTCTCCACTTACTCTCACTGAACAAAAGCAGAAGCCTGATTGGACAGTGGTTGTCCGTGGGTTTCTCACCTCAAAGAGTCCCAATGTGCCGCTGGGCGTACCCGGCCCCGCCACCAGGTGGCGGGTGTCTGCAGTGCCGATCCAGGACGGCTGCACCAGGACGACCACCTGGATGATGGCGAAGCAGAGCGTGCAGATGGCCCAGAGGACGCCAACCGCCCGGGCACTGCGGACAAACTCTGTCTGATAGAGGCGAGAGAGGTCGGCGAGGGCGGGCGACACTGACATGACTGAGGGACAGAGAGAGACAGACAGACAGGCAGAGAGAGAGACAGACAGAGAGAGAGAGAGACAAACAGCTAGAGAGACAGACAGAGAGAGAGAGAGACAGGCAGAGAGAGAGACAGAGACAAGAAGAAAGAGACAGACAGAGAGAGACAGGCAGAGAGCGAGACAGAGACAAGAAGAAAGAGACAGACAGAGAGAGAGAGAGACAGCTAGAGAGACAGAGAGAGAGAGACAAGAGAGAGAGACAGACAGTTTTCAGTTTATGATTTAATGCAGAGTCCACTAACGCTCAGGCTGAAACAGATCAATCAATCAGAGCGCGGCAGCCAATCAGCGGCGAGGGAACAACAAACATAAACAACCCGCAGCGAGCGGCCGTTACAGCATCACCTCCGTGTTATTCACCGACACACACACACACACCGTCTGTGCGCTCTGAGATCTGAATTCATCTCGATGTGAAACAAAATAAAAACAAACCTGCAGCTGGGGGAGATCCACCTGTCTGTCTGCCTGCCTGTCTGTCGCTGATCCGTCTGTGTGTCCGTTTGTCTGCAGGATGAGAGGATGCAGGCGGAGGATGGAGAGAGAGGGAGGGGGACGATGCAGCGCTACATCCCCGGATGTTGAGCTTCCTGCGACGATGATCTTTAATGTTTACGTTCAAACAAACTGCGGTGACGCTGCACGGTGAACGTCACACACGGTGAACGTCAGTAGGTAATCGACACATTAAATAAATGTCATCAAGTTCAGCTTTTTAGCTGAGGATGACGTCACGGCGCCTCCTGCAGGCGGAGCGACGCAGCGCAGCAGGAACATCTGGAGCCGATCCAGGTCCAGGTAAACTCCAGGTCCAACATGTGTTTGTTCCTCCACCGGAAATAAAACCCAGACAGGAAGTTCCTTCAGCACAAACCACCAAAATAAAAGTTCAGTCCTGATTCATCAGATTCATCATCAGTCAAACATTTGGCGGCAAGTTTATTCTTTTCAGCATCAACCAATCAGCTCCCTGTGTCAGACAAACCATCAGCCAATCAGCTGGACTTACCTGCAGCGTCACACTCATTAAAACACAAACATCGTCTGAATGAGACTCTAAACTCTGATGCTTTGTTAAAAGGTTTATTTCCTGATAAAACAGATGGATCAGCTGTTTGCTGGTTTCCTGACAGCTCTTTAACACTGAGCTGAATGAATTCACTAACAAGTTTAACGAGACAGAGAGAGACAGGAAACATGCACACGCTGAAGGTTATTGCACACATAAACTCGATGAAACTGAAACTGCACTTTTTTCTTGTTTTGTCTCAGAAATCGAATAAAAAGTGATGATGTCACTGGTTGTGGGCGTGGCCTCCTGGTGATATCATCACTTCTCTTCTTCTGTCTAATCAGCACACATCTGTTTGTAGCTGTGCATCAAAATGCCCAGAGACTGCTGGTGATTGGTCACATTTCAGAGGATGAAAGAACCTGATGATGATGATAATGTTGATGAAGATGAAGGTGAAGATCAGCACCAATGTACTAGTTAAAAAATAAAAAACATTAAAACGTATTTGTTTGTTTGTTTTGTGTGTTTGTTTGTTTTTTGCAGACGTCAGTGGGATTAACTACGTTTCCCACAAAGCACCAGTGCTACTGGACGTGGTATCCATGGCAACACCCTGAACTGTCCAATCACACTGAAGGAAGAAAGACAGAACACAAACAGCTTCTTTACAAACTCCTGCTCTCAGCTCCTCCTGCTCCTCCTGCTCTCAGCTCCTTCTCTCAGCTCAGCGGTGGGATCTCCTCTCCAAACTTGGCACAGTGAGCAGCGTTTTTAGCTTCAAACAGAATCTGAACATGAAAACAAAAACAGGAAATAAATAAAGTCCAGGTAAACAAACATGATAAACATAAACACAGATTTAAATATCGATAACATCACAGTTACCTGGTTGTGCACGTAGGACTCACACAGGTAGCACCACACCGACAGGTCAGAGAAGCTCAGAACCATCGGATGTTCAGACACAACACCGTGAGCCACCATGTGCTCGTTAACATAACGACCGCAGAACACCTGCGACAGGAGGAAGAGGTGAGACAGGTGTGCCTCATCGACAGGTGAGACATGTTATGTGCTGTAAAGGTGTGACTGGTCACCTGGTAGCAGGTGAGACAGGTCCAGTTCTCAGCATCGGAGCCACAGTCCTGACACGGCGTGAAGATGTCTATACCTGTGGGGGGGAGAGGCTTAACAGCATCCAGGTGAGGACACCAAGGGAGAGGGTCCACCACGTACAGCGTGGCCTGAAGACAGACAGACAGACAGACAGGTCAGTGGTAGGAGGACATACAGACAGGCAGACAGACAGGTCAGTGATGTAAATGATTAATTAAATGATTCTGACGTCCATCCGTCCTCCACACATCAGCTCCAGAGACGTCTGAGGCTTTGACCAACCACAGGCTCCCTCTGTCTCTGGCTCCGCCCCCGCTCCACCAGCAGCCTCATCTCCAGTGTCAACTGTCTCTGACGTCGCCATGGCAACAGCCTATAGCGTTAATGAGATAAAATATGAAAATGGGCTATAATCAGACAGACACAAACACACAAGATGTAAACATCTCTCTGCCTGTCTGTCTGTCTGTCTGTCTCTCTGTCTGTCTGTCTGTCAGTCTTTTATCAGCTCACATCACCTGAGGCTGCAGCAGGGAGCTCTCTGTTGATTGGCTCTGCTCAGGCGTCACTTCATCTGACCCCGCCTTCACTTCACCTTCACAGGTGACCCTCTCTGGGCTGATGAGGACCTTCGGCCTGGCCCCGCCCATCATTGTAGATGTAGCAGGGTTGTGACTGGGTGAAGTTTGACTGATGTCCAAACCAGCCAATCCCTGCGTGAGCTGTTCCAGACTGCGCTCCGTCTGATTGGACAAACACAACAAACAGGAAACGTCCAATCAGACTCTGAGATTCATCCGAAGACGTGTCTCCTCCACACTGTGTTACCGTTGTGTCCCCCGGTCCTGTAGGGTGCCGCGGCGATCTCTGCTCCGACCTCCTGTCTTTGCCTTTAGAACTACGTTTCCCACGATGCTTCAGGGAGGGCAGAGCCATGCGCACAGACTCTGGGACTGAAGGAAGTCAGGACATTAATGAAACAAAGATCAAGACGAGACGAAGCGAATGATTCCAGGACTCACTGTGGATCCGCAGGGACCTCCAGTAGGGGGCGTGGTGTCGGATGACCTCGTTGATCACTGTCACGGCGCCGTGATGAGGAGGGGGGAGGGGTGTTGAGAGAGAGGGAGGAGGGTCTCCTAGCAACACGCTGGTGCACATCGTCATGGAGTCAGAGATGGATGATAAGTTATAACCTCCCTGAGAGAGAGATAGACAGACAGAGAGTGAGACAGGAAGTTTCAGTTCATACACGCTGACTCGTCACTTCCTGTCATCAGCTCTCACCTCCAGTATGAGCAGGACACGCCCCCCTGCCAGTGACATCAGCAGGTGTGTCAGGTGGGCATATCCCTCGGGGGTCACATGATACCCACCCAGTGGGTCCCCCCGAGCCGCATCAAACCCGGCTGACACCAGAACCAGACCGGGGTTAAACTGCAGAGACAGGACTGACCAATCAGAGGGCTGCATCAATAAAGTGTGCGTGTGTGTATGTGTGTGTGTTACCTCTGTGGCGATTGGCATGACGACGTGGTGAAAGGCAGCAAGGTAGTCGGAGTCACCCATACGCCCTCCGCTCCACGCTATGTTGACATTAAACCCCGCCCCCTTGGACACACCCACCCTGTCAGGGGCGGCGTCCTCTGAGGACGGGAAGAACATTCCGTTGTCATAGCGATGGAGGGAGATGTACAGGACGCTGAGGACAGAGAGAGAGTGATCATCACATGACTTCGCTTCACCACATGTCCCCCCCCTTCTCCTCACCTGTCATCATCCTCGAACATGTGCTGTGTCCCGTTGCCGTGGTGAACATCCCAGTCCAGGATGAGGACTCTCAGCAGAGCATCATGGGATATTTTTTGGGCGTGGCGAGCAGTGAGCGCCGCCGTATTGAAGAAACAGAAACCACAGGGAGAACCTCTCTCTGCGTGATGACCGGGAGGACGAACAATCGCCACGCCGTTACTCACCTGGAGTCAGGGGGAGGGGTCAGGTGTCATCTCATACAGACACACACTGGCTGGTGTTAGCAATGTTAGCATCATGATAATATTTATCTGTACAAACCACCGTATGAGTTTCTGGCACCACCATTCTGCATACAATCACCTGATTATTAAAATAGATTAATAAAATGAACTGAGATAACAATTTCCAAGTTCAGTTTATTAACTAAATGTGTAACACTTAAACAAGACTGCTCAGTCTGTGTGATTCTCAAAACAGAGAAAAAAGTGCAAATGATGTGACAAAGGATGTGCATTTTTATAGACTCTATAAAAGTATTCAGTGTCTTAGCACTTTTCTCACCTAGCATGATTGTGACCATGTCTAATGCTGCCAGGAGTATTAGCTCCTCTGCTATCGTGTGAGGTTTTGTGCACCTTGCGATGTGGTGGCCAACTTTGTACGAGGCTAACAGTGCTTTTCTATTTACTGATGCTGCGCTCACACAATGACCGGCCTGTTGGCGACACTCATCGAGTTTTCGATGAAAGAAGTCCAGGGGCTTATTGACATAACTGGGGCGTAAGGTCTCCAGGGGTCGTGTTCACTTGTTTGGTTTCGTGCTGTCCGCTGCCAGTTTTAGGCATCAAACACACACAGGTCTTTCCTCATTTCCTACCGCAGTCACGGTAAACCCAAGGGCTATGTAGGCTTCGTAGTATTTCCTGGTCTTATTAGGCTTATTCTTACTTCTTCTACTGGGTTTAACAGGCAGCCTATTGATTAGTTTAAGCACTGCTGCCCCCTAGTGACTGGAGGCTTGTTTTTTTGTTCAGGCATGAATAAAGACACTAATACTGAAAGTCCCCCTGCCTCTCACGCCCCCCCCGAGACCTCACCCCCCAGGGGGGCACGCCCCACTATTTCAGAAGTACTGGTTTAATGACACTCGGCCTCGGCTGCAGTCTGTGTTTAGTGATGACAAGCTAACGCTAACATGCTAACAGACTAAACTAATCTGGTGAACATTGTAGCTGCTAAACCTGGAGTTAGCACCTGTCCTGTGTGTGTGTGTCACCTGTCCTGTGAGGATGGCCTCGGCGGCGTTGAAGCAGCTCCCAGCAGCCAGCAGGGCCGACTGGAAGCTCTGGTTGTTGATGTAGATGGAGTTGAACTCTCCTCCCAGTTTGTGTAAATCTCTGGACTTCATCACTGCAGTGGCCTTCATCAGCTCGATGTGCTGCAGACTGAACACACACGCACACAAACACATACACACACACACACAGGCATGCACACACACACGCACACGCGCAC
>WARS01000071.1:322500-437500 GCA_008933995.1 Datnioides undecimradiatus
AACGAGGAGGACCTTCTGTCTCTGTGGAAACTCTCAGCTCAGACTGTGAAACCTCTGAGGTCAAAGTTCAGCTGGTAGATGACTGACAGCTGCAGGAACAAGCTGAGCAGCTGGAGTGTGTTTACATCTCCATGACGACGACTGATCGGGTCCTGATTCGCTGCCGCACCGATGTGTGTGTGTTTTCTGTCTCACACACATGCCAGACATGTTTTAGGCTCGTTACCATGACGACCTGACTTACCTGTTCTGAGTCACCGATCAGTTTATTTATCAGCAAGAGTTCAGAGTTCCTGGTGACAGGAAGTACCTCCCCATGTGACTGTATCACATGACTGCTGAGCAAACATGACTCTCATCATAAATAAAATGACGTTCATCAACAGGTCTGATCAGATGCAGCTGCTCCGAGTGTGTGTGTGTGTGTGTGTGTGTGTGTGTGTCAGCTGACCAACCTGAGGAGACAGACGAGGTGACCGTCTGACTGACTTGAGTCCAGATCCCGGAGGATCTGATCCAGACTTCATCTCTGATCCACCTGAAGGGGACACACATAGAGAAGGAACACACGAACAAACGAACGAACACACACACACACACACACAGAAGTTAACACACACTCAAGGCTTCCACTGCTTATTAATCATGTGACAAACAGCAGAGGATCTGGTTGGTTGAGGATTTTATTTTAATAAGCAGAGAAGTTTTGGTCTGCAGAGTCAGGAAACACTGTTTACACCTGACATCACTTCCTGTTTACATGCTCAGAGCAGCAGAGTTCAGCCAGTGAATCCAGGTTTCTGAAACTACAATCAGCTGGTTGTGCTGAACAAGACCTGGACCCTGAAAAACCTTATCAGTACAGTATTTAAGTCGACATTTGAAGTATTTGTATTTGTAAGAGTACAGCTGTGTGTCTGTGTTACTGCAGTAATAAAGTATATAAGCACCGTTCATATTCGTTCAAACACCACAGTAATTCAGCAGTTTTATCATATTTAATAAAACAGTGCCTGATCCAAACTGACTCGCTCTTCATCTCTGGGAACAATTTCGGACTGAGTACTTTTACTGCAGTAACGTTACAGTATCTGAGTATTCCTGACACCGAGTTAATGTTCGGAAACACGGAGACCAGGACCTGGACCGGGATCAAGACCAGGACCAGAGTCAAGACCAAGACTAGATCAGAGACCAGGACCGGGTGTTAGCTTAGCCGTTAGCCGCTCTGTTAGCCTGCCGTGCTAACACTGTATCTGTAAACGGCCACAAACATTCAGACTTACAGCGGCTTCCTGTTCCTTCTTCTTCTGTTTCCCTCTGAGCCGCTCAGCGCCGCGCCAACACAACACAACTGTCGCGCGAGTTTGACGTCAAAAGGAGGCGCGCCAGCCCGACCCGAAGACGTCACGTTTCATAAACACGCATAAAAACTGAGATGGAAGAAATAAGTTTTACAAGAAATAAGTTTTCTGTGCAGCAACAACAACAATAAACATATCTTACTGCAGATAGTGATATTATTATATATCAATGAATTAAAAAGCCACAGGTTTATGTCAAAATCACAAAACAATCTGATCTTTTCATGCGGCCAATCATCTGATACAGCAGCGTTCATATGAAATCATCTACAGGAAATGATCTCAAATATCCAGCAAAGTTGTGAGCTACATAAAAAGAACACCAACGACAAAATATGTGCAAATCATCCGCTGTGTCATTCCTGTTCATATTTCATGTAAATACCTGGTTTCAATGATCAAATGATAAATGTGTCACAGGAAGGCTGTTTAATAAAACATCATCAGTTTTTATTCCAACAACAACAACATGAAACTGAACAAAGTGTAAAAACAAGATCAAATAATACAAAATATAAAAATAACTGTGGCACAACACTGAGGTACAAATAAGACGGGGTAAAAAAGCGAAGTGCATTAAAGTCAAGGTAAAGTCATATGAACATATGAAAACAAGTTTCAGCTGCGTAGTGTTGATCTGCTGGTCGGCCAATGACATGTTCAATATGAAAACAATAAATAATCAGATGAACTCATCCAAAACAAACAGACATTCAATAGTAAGAAAGCATGAAATAAATGTTTTTAACAAATCAGCTGCATCTTTTCCCAATAAAACCAAAACAGACATGATGTTTTTATTTTTTTAAATTTGACTTTTTGTGCTTTTATTGTTCAGATTTCTCTGTCTGTCTGTCTGGAGTCAGAGTAAAAAGCTTTTATTGTGAAAAGACTTATTATTATTTATAATAATAACAATAATAATAAAAATAATAATCAGCTGAGTGTGAAACATTTATTGCATCATGTAAATATCATGTATTCCATCCATATGTATTCAAGGGATTAATTATCTATGGATTTATAAAAAAACATTAAAAACTGTAGTGCAGCTCCATAGCAACAGTAACGCCACTGGCTGGTGGGATTATGGGTAGTGTAGTCCAGGAGGAGTAAAGTAGCAAATCCCTGGTTCGTCTTCGTCATCCAGCTCAGTCGCTGGATTCAACTGCGACATCTCATCAGCTCAAACATCACACTGCTGCCGGATGTTTATTCATTTACTGTTACGCGTCTGGATCATGAGGTGAGCTGTGAATCGTGGTTTCCACGGTGGGTGTAATGAGCTGCCTCTGTTTCCCATAATGCATTTTGTTTTGAGATCTCAGAGTGAAAAAGTGATGAAACCAACACATTTAAACTACAAATATACTTGAAATCCATCTGTCTACCTGTCTGTAGCCACTACCTGTCTGTCTGCCTGTCTACCTGTCCTTGGCTGAGCGCAGGTCCGTTGTGATTGGGTCGTGCTGGATGGTTTGGTGCAGCATCAGAGCCAATAACCCAGCGCGGTTCGTCATCGCAGTCCTCAGATTCCTCTCCTGCTCAAACAGCTCATCCAGCTTGTACCACTGACAGAGAGACAGACAGGTAGATAGAGACAGGCAGAGACACAGACACTCTGGTGTAAATGAAGTTGTGCTGACGGCTCATTACCACTCGGACTCTCTCCAGGTCGACCTCGGCACGGCGAAGCTTCTCCCAGCAGTAATGTTTGTTACACTTCCTCTTAGAGACACGACAAAACTCCCCTGTGGGCTCAAACACGTCTTTGACCAGAGGACACCCACACACCTCATCTGCTGGGACCTGACAGACAGACAGACAGACGATCAGGCAGGCAGACAGACGGTCAGACAGATAGACGATCAGGCAGGCAGACAGACAGACAGGCAGGCAGACAGACAGGCAGGCGGACAGACAGACAGGCAGACAGAAAGTTAGACCTGGTGTTAAACTGTGTGTCCCTGCCTGCCCTCTGGTCACATCGGCACCAGACTCCATTTAAAAGTCACAGTTTTGTGAGTTTTGCAGTTTTATGAAACTTTATGAATTTTGTGAAATTGGATTTTTAAATATTTGTCTCGTCTTGAAGGTTCCACCGGTGCTGAACCAGAAGTTTCTGTGTCCGTGCGTCAGTTTGTCCTGCTGTTCTGCAGCACTGAGCTGATGTGTCACTTTCATCTTTGCTGGTGCAGAGTGACGTCTGTCTGCCAACATCAGCTGCTGCTCGGTGCGAGCGAACACACCTTTGGGTCTCTGGAGTGTTCGGGACACAGAACTTGCAGCCGCTTACAGTACGTCTTACTCTGAGGGTTGTACACGTCACAGAACAGCCGGGTCGCCCTGAAACACAGACAGATACATGAGAGACAGACAGGTCTCTGAGAGGAGAGACAGGCAGGCAGACAGACAGTGTTCTTACCCCTCTATACGTGTCGGGTACATGGAACCGAACGATGTCTGACTCTCATACTGTTGAACACAGACAGACAGGGAGAGAGAGAGACAGGTGGGTCTTCGTCCTGACGACAGTTTGATTTGAAACATCAGCTGATTTTACTCCTCAGGAGAAAACACCTGGATGTTCACTCAGTGTAATGCAACATGCGAGTCACTAAGTGATCAAACATGTGACTTCCCCGTGGTTCTGCTGCCGGTCCTCGTCTCTTCGACACAAATCATTTGGTTTGGAGCCTAAAAGAAGGAAGAGCTCAGCCTCTGAACACGTCTCACAGACCAGGAGCAGATCCTGGTTCTGGGTCTGCAATTGTTCTGCAGATGTTCTGCAGACGTTCTGCAGATGTTCTGCAGATGTTCTGGTGCCTCAGTGTTGGTTCTGACTCTGTGAACAGACCTTTGCGTAGCATCTCTCCATGTGTCTCAGCGCGACCTTCGGGTTGACGGGATGACTGCAGGAAACACAGAAGATTTGAAGGTCGGTGTCATCGCCGTCACCTTCAGTCACCTGCAGAGAGACAGACTGGTCAGAGAGGCAGACAGGCTGAGACAGACAGACAGGTTATTCTTTCTCGTACCTCCTCGTGCTGTTGGACCTGCTGCTGTTTGGCGTTGGCAATGATTCCCTCGAGCTCGTGGAAACGTTTCTCCATCAGCGTGAGGCGGAGCCTCGCCGCCTGCTGCTCCTTTCTGATTCGCTCCAGCTGTCTCCGCCCCATCTCCTCAGCAACACACGGACTCTGCTGCCACTGCTGGATCCTCTGAGGGAGGATCTCATAGATTCGACTGATGGACACAGAGAGACAGACACATCAGTCCAGGAAATCAGCTGATGTGGACTCAGTTCAGGTGTGTCTCCGCCTCCAGGTAAACTGTCAGACTCACTTGGCGGCGAGCTTCATGCCGCAGTCTTCGGAGCAGTATTTTGAGTTGGCCCTCGCCGGGTGGACACATCCTGGACCCAGACACTGTCTCAAAGCCCCGCCCACCTCCTTAGCCCCACCTTCTCCTCCCCGCTCGCTGTGACGCACACGTTCCCTGTGACGCTGCTTTGCTTTGTGACGACGGGGCTTCACCTCCTCTTTCGGAGCAGAGACGGACTTCTGCAGGGGAGGACAGGTGTTTTAGTGACATCATCAGTGACTGGCCCAGTAAAAACCCGCCCTCACCTTCTTCTCCGTCTTCTTCTCTCGTCTCTTGACGTGTTTCACCTTCACGGCCTTCTTCCTCAGTGAATCCGACTGAGTGTCCTCATCCTCACTGTGCCACACCTGTAACAGGAACATGTGTCACAGCACAGGAAGTGGCTGTTCTGCCAGCTGATTAGTCAGAAACACACACACTGACCAGGTCTCTGTACCCAGCAGCTTTGTACTGCTCATACAGCTCCAGCTCGCTCTCGCTGAACGCTCCATCTTCCTCCTCCTCGTCCTCCTCCTCTTCTTCTGTCTGATGCCCTGCCCCTTTCCTCTGGAAGCTCCGCCCCCTGCTGCCGTTGCGACTCATCTCCTCGTCTTTGACACGAAGCATCTTCTGCTCAGAGAGTGAAGCAACACACACTCAGACAGTGACACACACTCAGACAGTGACACACACACACACTGCAGCACTCACCCGGGCTCGGACCTCACACTGCCTCAGTCGGCACTTCTGGCGGATTTTGTTGGGACCTCCAAACTTCTTCATGTCTTTGCAGAAGTCGCACTGAGCGCAGTCCTCTGTCCTCAGACACGCGTCACACTCGCCGCACATCCGCGCCGAGCGCTTGATCTGAAACACCAATTAGACGAAACAGCTGATCAGCTGGGAGATGTGTGTCAATAAGAGTATTATAGAAATATTGTACAAACACTCCAACACTTAACTCCTGGTTGCTAGGTTACCTGAGAGCCCCGCCTCCTGTCAGTCTTGGGCTGGGGGGTGGAGCTGCCGTCTCCGTCAGGTCTGTCCTCCCTCTCTGCCTCCGACTCCTTCTCTTTGTTCTTCTTTGGACGGTATTTGATCTCCAGAGACGGATCTCTGTCTGCAACAGGCACAGCACACACCACTAACAGCTAATACACCGCTAACGGCTAATACACTGCTAGCAGCTAATACACTGCTAACAGCTAGCACAGCACTAACGGAGCTCCCACACAGCTAACAACAACCTCTAACAAACAGCTAATAAACATTTTAAAGATAATACAAAGCTAACACACTGCTAACTACTGACACACCACTAGCTCACAGTGTGTGTGTGTGTGTGTTTGTGTGTGTGTGTGTGTGTGTGTGAGCTCTGACCTCTGCAGGATGGACAGTACCACACTCTGATGGCTTTAGCTGCTTTTTCTGAAACCCCAATACATTTTCCATGAAACCACTCAGTGCAGCTGTCACACCCTCTGACAGACAGACAGACAGACAGGCAGGGAGACACACAGACAGGCAGGCAGGGAGACAGACAGACACGCAGACAGGCAGGGAAACAGACAGACAGGTTAGTGTTGTATCTGTCGATGGATCTCTTATTCCTCTGCAGGTTAATCAGGTTCAGTTACATCATGAAGCAGTTGATGTCTGGTCTCCTGCAGATGCAGTACACAGGACCGCTGGGCGTTTCCATGGCAACATCTCCTCTTCCTTCTCCTCCTCCTCCTGCTTCCTCCTCACCTCCCTCTGCTCCTCCTCCTCCCTCCTGCTCCTCCTGCGGGCCTCGCTCTGCTCCTGCAGCCTCCTCAGACTGGAACAAGACAAACACCCACATCTGTAAACAGCTGCGACAGCAGGACCCAAACCAGGACTCAGACGGACTTCAGTGATCTGTGTTCAGACCACATCAGACCAGGTTCAGCCAAACCAGGATCAGACCACGGCGTGGACTACTGAGACTGTTAAAATCCTGCTTTCAGGTTTGTAAAACATCACAAAGTATCTTTACTTGTGAGTTACAGGAGGGTGACTCTGTCTCATCCTCCAGTCAGACCGCATCAGACCAGATCCTGAAAAACCACTGAGCTGAGTATGAAACAGATCTCAGACACTGACAGAAACACCGCTGTGGACCCAAAACCTGCATGTGGACTCATCAGACCTGGACCAGATCAACATGGACCGTTTATGATATAAAAAATAAACAAAACACAGTTCTCTGTGCAGACCACATGGGACCAGGTCTGGATCTGAAGCTGCTTTATCCAGACTCGGAGGTGGGTTTGATGGGCATGAAGCCTCTGAGAGCCCTGAACCAGACCCTCAGAGACCACAATTTGACCCAAACCTGGACTCGAGTTTAACATTTGAGTGTTTACAAATAGAGAAACACGATGTTTGTTTGTTTGTTTGTTCTCCGTCAAACCAAACTGCGTGTGTGTTTGTCATGGTTATTAAACGGTGCGTCCAGCTGCTCCGTTATTCTCTCCATCGGTGCAACATCTGTCTGTCTGCATACCTGTCTATCTGCATGCGCGCCTGTCTGTCTGTCTGCATCAACACTCACCATGATGAGGCTGCAGCTGCTTCACACGAAGAAGAAGACGCAGCCCGCGGGTTCAGTCCTCATCACAGCTCCGGTTTCATTTCGCTCCGTTGTTGTTTGGAGGAAAATCTCCACAAGTCTCTTTGTTTCTCCTCCTCCTCCTCCTCCACCTCCTGCCCATGCTCCTCCTCCAGCTCCACCTCCTCCTTCTTCTTCTTCGGTGCGGGGAGGTGAAGCAGCGACACCTGCAGGACGAAGACGTTCCCATCAGGCAATACTGGGTCAGACAATTTATAGTAAATCATATATAAAACACAACAATATTTATTGGATATATAATTACAGACATTTAAAAGGCACGTTATGACATATTATATTATATATATATATATATTTTATTTTATTTAAAATTTTTTTCTTTTTTAAGATAAAGTCCAGGGGATGTGAGAGAATATAAAACAACAGAAAGCTACAGACTGAACGTGTCAGACTGATGCTTTAACACCTGAGTCACTCTGCAGGATGTTGTTGCTGTTGTTGTTGTTTCTGTGCAGTCCTGCAGGCGGCAGCACCAAAACGCTGAATCGCATTTAAACACACACTCAAACTGACCCACAGACAGCTACTACTGTAATCTGTAACTGTAATCTGTAACTGTAAGTGGCACTGTAAGTCTCACTCAGGATTTTTAACCTTCACTCATTTTTAATGTTCTGAATTATTTCACAAGATTCAGGTTTTTTATTTTTGAATTTCTTTATGTTTCCTGTTTGGTCATTACGACTGTATGGTGTGTGTGTGTGTGTGTGTGTGTGTGTGTGTGTGTGAGAGAGAGAGAGAGAGAGAGAGAGAGAGAGAGTGTGTGTTGCTCTTAAAAGCAAGCAGAGGAGGAGGCGCTCACACATGTGTTTGGGCTTCAGCGACATCGACAAAGTGTTTATCAAAAGAAGCTGAAAGGCAGAAACTGCAGGACAGGCAGACAGACAGGCAGAGAGACAGACAGGCAGTCAGAGAGACAGACAGGCAGAGCGTCTGTCTGAAGCTGAAGGTGAGGAACTTTTCTTTTTGTGTTTGTTTATTGTGTTGATTTCATGTTGAGGACAAATCTGTTTCCTGTTGTTTTCAGTTTGATTAATGTTTATTATTGTTGTTTATCATTGTTTATTATTCAGTCATTAATCACATAGATGATGTTAATTGCATGAACCTTTTAAACATGTGACTGATAATCAGAAAGTATTAAAGTAAAGAGTAACTGGATGTTACTGCAGTACACGCTCTCCACACAGTGAAACACTTCAATGCAAGCGTTCAGGGTAATTGGAGTAATTAGAGTATTCAGAGTATTCAGAGTACTGACAGGTGGGTACATTACTCTGTGATGTTGCTGATTATTGATACGTCAGCTCCTTTCAGATCATCGTCCTATGAGAACCTTGTATCTCCAGACAGACGAACACACACCAGCTGATCTGAGATGGGTTTAAACAAAGTTCATTCAGCTGAACTAAAGAAACGCTTCACCCTCCAGTTTATCAAAAGCAGTCCAGCAGCTGGAGATACGGGGTTTCACCTGGATGGGAAGGAGCCGTCTGACTGATGTAATGGAGTAAAAAAGGACAATAGTTACTTCCGAGATGTAGTGGAATAAATGTATGAAGTTAATCCTTCAATAAATACCTTGGATTTGTACTCAAGTCAGTTTTCGAGTAAATGTACTCAGTTACATTCCCCCACTGGCTGTAAACATGTGAGACTAAAGCTGATTGGTCAAATTCAGTTCATCAAAACTTTATTTCTACAAGACAAACTAACAACAACGTCTCAGCAGCTCACTCTGAGTTCAGCGTCCTGATGATCACATGACGTTGACAGGATGGAGGTGACATCACACTGCAGTGACTCTGACATCCCTGACAGTGCAGCCAATAAGAAACAAATCCAATCAGAATGCGTCCCGAGCCAGACGACAGCCAATGGGACGCTCGCGCATCACAACACACCAGGTGAGACACAAAGCCGCCTGCATTGCTGAATCTATGACTTCCTGTTTGTATGACATCAAAGGCTTTTCTCTAGGACCGATGACATCATATGAACTGTTAAACTGAAGCTGACCTGAGAAAAGTGAAACAGTCTCTGGCGCCACATCTGGATCCACTTCCTGTCTGAAGCAGAGGAGGCTGCTTCTTGTTACAGGACGTCTGTATTTGTACCCTGAGCTCAGACTGACAGGCTCACTTCCTCCCACAGCTGCCGGACTCAATGAGCCGACATCTGAAAACCTTCTCAGTTGGTTTCATGAAACATCTCGGGTCCTTTGATGAAGCTGTGACATCAGTCATTTCTTCTTCTGCAGTAGTTTAATGACCCACTGGAGACTCCGCACTAGCTTATCACACAGTTGTTAGCAAACAAACACTGTGTAAATAATAAATAAAGTGTGGTTATATCTCATGTTGAGTCCTGATGTGATGGGTTAGCTTCATTAGGACGACCCTTCCCACCACCTGAACCCGTCATCATAACAATGTGCTGATACCAAGATGGCTGCATTGTTCTGATAGCTTTACTCTTCTCCTGCAGAGGAGGCTCCTCCCCCTCTCTCCGATAGGTCAGAGGACGGTGACAGTGGTGATGACTCGTTAACGGACAGCTCCTCAACCAATGATATCTGTCGACTCCTGCCCAGCCAGCCGGCCTCTGTACTCAGAAAGCAGAAAGGTAACTGTCACGAGCTGACCGTTGATTTAGCTTCACGACATCATCTGTCACAGTCTAATGTCATCTTTGATGTCATCGCTCTGACCCTCAGGTATGGACAGATCATCGGTGTCTCCTCCTCCCATCTGTACTCCTCCATCTTCCTCCTTCACCACGCCTCCTGCTCTTCCTCCACTGCAGTCGTCCACCTGTAGCAGAGAAACCTGCAGCCGCCCTCATCATCAGCACAGAACCAATCAGAACCATCTCTCCTCCACTAAGAGCAATGCCTCCTTAAAGACAGACGCCGCCCACATTAAGGAGGTCGCTGGGGATGGTGAGCCAATCAGTTTCAATCTAGACGCCAGAGGAAAGGTGATTTATCCTCTGTTGAGCAGGAATATGATCACATGACGATATCAGTGTGTCGTCTGCATATTGGCTGATTTTCTGCTCAATGGAGGAAGTTTGCACCTGTTGAAGTTGTTGTTTTGTCTTTTTGAGATCATTTGATGAATCACTCTGAGATGAGAGGACATGCAGGACAACAGTTAACCATCTGTTGTACAGGTTTTATCCAAACTGGTTCTGCTCCGGTTAATCCTCCAGTAAATAGACACGTCTGATGTTGAGTGTTAGAGACTGTGTGAGGGAGCTTTAATCTGTGCATGTTTGTCCCTGAGGGCTTACTGTACTTGTGTGAGCTCAGACATCAACTTCACAGAGCTGCAGACAGAGAGAGAGACAGGCAGACAGACAGACAGAAAGAGAGACGGGCAGACAGACAGGCAGATGAACGGTTTTTAACAAAAAAGAAGAAAACTGAACCCACTCCAGTCCGACTGTTATCAGGTCAACATATTCAGCACCGAGTCTGTTTATCTTTGCTAAACACACACACTGATAACCCCTCCCTGTAGCCGACAAACACCTCGGCCTGAAACAGACACAAGGATCTCAGGACTCAGCAGACGTCAGATCAGTTAAACGTTAGTTATGTTTAGTCTTTGTGTTAATTTAAAGATTAAATTAATCCACGGTCTGAATTTAATTTGAAGATTAAATCTGAGGCTGACGTCCTCAACAAGCTGTGAAAGAGACACCGAGAGACAGAAACTATAGAGGACGAGTTAATGACAGACAGCTCACTACAGACTGCTGCCTTCACTGTCTCTACAGACGGCTGCCTTCACTGTCACTACAGACTGCTGCCTTGACTGCTGCCTTCACTGTCTCTACAGACTGCTGCCTTCACTGTCTCTACAGACTGCTGCCTTCACTGCTGCCATCACTGTCACTACAGACTGCTGCCTTCACTGTCACTACAGACTGCTGCCTTGACTGCTGCCTTGACTGTCACTACAGACTGCTGCCTTCACTGTCTCTACAGACTGCTGCCTTGACTGCTGCCTTCACCGTCACTACAGACTGCTGCCTTCACTGTCACTACAGACTGCTGCCTTGACTGCTGCCTTCACTGTCACTACAGACTGCTGCCTTCACTGTCACTACAGACTGCTGACTTCACTGTCTCTACAGACTGCTGCCTTCACTGTCTCCTGGCCTGTCTGTTCTGCGAGATGCTGTCCATGTGTTCGGCTCTGGGGGAGTGCCTGGCATGTGGAGTGGGCGGGGCTGGCTGTTGCGACACTGCGGTTGGCTGCTGCTGCTGCGTGGAGGCAGCGGGGGAGGCAGCCTGTACGGAGGAGGCATGTCAGGCCGTGTTGGACTGTGGGATACTGGAGGACTGCTGCAGCTCATCCGACTGTCTGGAGATCTGTCTGGAGTGCTGCTCCATCTGCTTCCCCACATAGAGCAGCCAATCAGAGCAGGACTAGATGATGATGTCACAGAATTTTTCTTTTTGTTTTAATTTTTACAGATTGAAATGAAACAAAGCAAAGCATCATGTGACTGTTTCACCGTTTCCTGTGTTTTCACTGAGAAACGCAGGGATCCAGCAGCAACTGAGAGACTTTAAACCATGATGTCATCACCTATCTGTCTGTCTGTCCAGCTGTCTGTCTGTCCACCTGTCTGTCCACCTATCTGTCTGTCTGTCCATCTGTCTGTCTGTCTGTCCATCTGTCCATCTGTCTGTCTGTCTGTCCACCTGTCTGTCCATCTGTTTGTCCATCTGTCTGTCTCAGTATCATCTTTACTCCAACATCGTTTTCCATATTTTACAGGTTTCAGATTAAACGTTTTTATAAGAAGCAGATTTTGTTAATGAGTGAGTTCAGAAACTGATCCATCATGTCACCGATCAGCCACAGCATTCAGCCACTCAGTCCGACAGACAGCTCCGAGCTGTCACGTCCTGGACTTCTCGGGGCGTCAGCAGCAGAGAAGTTGTGGTTCAGGACTGTTAAGTGGTTGAATCGTGATCCACCCTCAGGTTCTAACTGGAGCAAAGTGGGAACGCACCTGAGCAGGTGCTGCCTGATGGATCCCACCTGCCGCCCAGCTGTCAGTTAAACAGATGGGTGTTGTTCTCATGATGCAGAGGAATCTAACTGATATCATTGGAGGGTAATGTTTGATGCTTTGACGTGATTCTCACTTTAACGTTGCAGCTCAGTTTAATCTGTAATGTCTGTAACTGTGATCATTTAATACTGATTTATATTTTATTGTTAACTTGAATCTGAAAAATAATAGTTGTGTAAAACAGAAGGAGTGAAGTGAAGGACTCGAGTAAATGTACTTAGTTACATCCCCTCAGTGTAATCAGATACATACAAGTGTTAAATCCTATAAAAGAGTGCGAGTCCCAACAGGAAGTGAAACTGTTAATAAAGACATGAAGCCTGTGTCCAGCTATTTGTGTCTGTGATTGACAGCTCAGGGGTGGGTGGGGCCGGGTGGGACAGGAAGTGGGTCCTGCAGGGACAGGAAGTGTGTGTTTGTTGAAGCGACATGCCAGGGCGTCCAAACAGGAAACAGGATATCACTGAAATGACAACGCCACCTGACCTCTGACCCCTGCTGACACCTGACATCAAAGAGAGCGAGTGACACACATACGCGCATGCGCGCGTCAGATTAAAAACAGTCTGATTTTTCCACAGATTTCTTCTCTTCGTCGCCCAAAAATGATCTGATCTCCAAACAGTTTGAACAGCTCCACAGTTTTAAACCTGAGGGTCACGGCCTGCTGAGTGGTCACATGATGAATCTGAAGGGTCATGACATCACAAACACGAAGGAGGTTGAGCTTTGGACGTCAGACTGGAGTCTCCTCTCTTCACTACATCTGAGAATAAAATCATGTACTTTTACTCCATTACATTACTCCTAAATACTCTAACTACATTACAGCTTTAGTTACTTTGTTTTATTCATTGCTGGTTTTAAATGAAGAGACCAGACACAGTAACTGAGTATTTTTTTAAATACTCTAACTACATCTGACTGACACACTACTTTTACTCTAAATACTCTGATTACACCTGACCACAAACACTACTGTCACTCTAAATACTCTAACTACATCAGGAGGCGATGACATGGCTCAGCCTGTCAGCTGCGGGCTGCTGTGGGCTGCTGCAGGTCTTTAGTCACTCTGCGCCTCCCTGTGGTCAGACTGAGAACAGGCACAGCAGAGTGACAGCAGAGACTCACCTGTTTGTGAGTTTTGTGACAGAAAAACATTAAAATCATATTTTATAAAAGGTCTTAGATTTTATGTGTAAATGGATTTCCCATAAATATTAAAGCAGCATCCATATGTTAAATTGTTGAAATCATGTCCCTGTTTCAAATTGTGTTGTGTTGTTTTCTTAGCAGCTTCGTTTGTTTGTGATGGAGGAAACACGCGGTGCAGAGTCTGTTTTATCTTAAATCTCTTTATTTCTGTATAAAAGTTTCGGACACATAAAGATAAAAACAGACGTGACGCTAAATGAAACTACACGCTGCATAAACATGAATCAGACGGACAGGAATCCCTTTAGGAAATGAGCTGAGCCGGCAGCCATGTTGGATCTCAGCTGCTGTTGCCCTAGTAACTGCTGTCGCATCACATCACTGACATCGTCTCATGTAGAGCTGACAGAGAGCTAACACAAAGCTAACAAAGCTAACTGAGGGATAGCAGATCTAACAGAGACGAGAGCAGACAATGATGATGCTGAGTTGCAGTTTCTGTTTCCGCTGAAGCTCATGTTGATCACTAGTCAAACATCAATAAACCTGATCAGATCTCAGAGCCATCAGCTTCCAGCACACAGTGATTACATATTTATGTTTCATATATAAAATCTTTCTCATGGAGTCCAGTCGACTCTAATACGTCTCATTCAGTTCCCTTCTTCCTTTGTGAGTCTGACCAGCAGAGTCTCAGGTGAGCACACACCTGCAGAACCTCCTGATGTGTCCACAGCTCCACCTGCTGGTCAAACCACTCACAACATTTCAGTAACAAACACAAACATCTGGTTTCACCTGCTGTGACATCACTGGTGGGGGCGTGGCCACCGGTGTCTCTGCAGGTGAATGTGTTAATGAAACTACAGACATGCTAACGATGAAAACTGATTCACTGTCATTTCAAAATGTCACAGCAGTGATTTAAAGCCCTTTTTCAACCACACACACGTTTCCACAGCTAACCAGCCACCGCTAGCTGACAGCGCCATCCTCTTCCTGTTTTGGCTGCACTGTGAATCGAGCAGCAGGCAGACTGAACTGTGCAGTAAGGGAACCAATCAGAACGCTGATGATGTCACAGTGCATCCGACCCCTAATTCATCATGATGAACTTTAAACATGAAAACGTAAGTTTCTAATAAACTTGGTCATGATTTCAAATTAATAAATGTTTGAACACATTTCGGTTTTTATGCTTCGTCAGCAGCAGCAGACACAACAGGAAGTGGGATGTCGCATTTCCTGAAATCCGCCCTCATCCTCTCAATAAGTCTTAAAAACTATTTTAATTTTGATTCTGACTTTTGATTTGTTGATCTCTTCAGGTGGGAGTCGTTGTCTCTTCACCAAGTGGACCAATCAGAGCAGAGCGTACAGTGCTGACTGTCACTGACTGGTCAAACACAACAGCTGATGGAGGTTCAGGTGTGTGCAGACTGACTGGATCTCACCTGGAGAGATGAGGCAGGACATAGTGCGTTGTGGGTAAGGTGTGATATCAGATGGTTTTCAGTTCATTAATCTACAACTGTTACCTGCTGATTCTGAACTCGACTGATCACCTGCAGACACCTGGAGCTCAGACCAGCAGCTCCTCTAATGACTAGTCGGCTGTGAGTTTGTTCACTATTAGCCAATCAGCTTCAGGACAGCTCTGTCTGATAAACTGTCACCAAACTCCACGATACAGTGGTTACCATGGTTACACTAGAGGACACAGCAGGGACTATGGTTACACTGGAGGACACACAAGTTACCATGGTTCCACTGGAGGACACCATGGTTACTGTGGTGAAATTAGATAACAAATGAGTTACCATGGTTACACACTGGGACATAAAGGTTATTACCATGATTACACTGTAACACTGGTATGGCACTACCATGGTTACACCGGAGGACACAGTGTTCCCTATGACGTTACATTTGTGCGTTGTTTGTTTGTTTGTTTGTTTTTGATGATGTCACTGATTAAAAATTGTTCTATTAAAATAGAAATACTGTCTCTAGCTCTGGCCAATAGGATCCCTGTGAGTGTGATGATGTCATCAGAGGTCTTCATCCATGCTGAAGCTGCTCCTCCTGCTGCTGGTCTTTGAGGCTCCACAGGACAGCAGGGGGTCGGACACCACCCCTGCTCCGCCTCCTCCCTCCTCCATCAGGATGTCTCCCAGGCCGTGGAGCTCCGTCAGTACCACGTCAGACATCAGGTCCTGGGAGAAGACGGTGGAGGCTCCCTGAGGCTCGTCCAGCTCCACAAAGCTCAGGGCATCCAGACTCAGGGAGGGGGTCACCAGGGAGGAGGAGGAGGGGGAGGAGGAGGAAAAAGGGGGAGGCATCGTGGGGGAGAGCATGGCCTGGGGGTTCAGAGAGGAGGAGGAGGAGGTGGGGAGAGGTGAGGAGGAGGAGAAGGAGTGGAGGCTAGCCTGAAGCTCGAGCTCCTACACACAAACAAACAAACAAACAGGATTATTTTTTACAGACAGATCATTAAAATGATCCAACAACAACAAGTTATGCTGCAAACAGTGATTTTATGTTTCAGGTGTACCTGAACGCTGCGTCAGGATCAGGTCACCTGTCCCAGGTGTTGCAGCGTGAGGACTCACCTGGATGCGCAGCAGCAGGGTCTGGTTGGTGTTCTCCAGCCTCCTCTGTCTCTCCTCCATCTCTCGCGCTCTCTGCTGCTCCTTCTGCAGCTTGCGGATGTAATCCACCGACGCCTTCAGGATGGTGCCTTTATTCCACCTCATCTCCCTGATCAACCAATCAGAGGCCGTGCCTCATTAACACACAGCTTAACAAGCTAAACATTCAGTATGATGATCAGCACTTCCTGAGCAGCTGTTTCAAAGTAAAAGCCTCAGATGCACTGACTGAATTGTGATTAATGAATGAATTTGTTTACTGACGGGTCGCTGGATTTGGGGATGAGGTCTCCAAGTTCTTTGATCCGATCGTTGATGTTGAACCTCCTCCTCCGCTCGACTGGAAAACACATCAACATGATTTCAGCAGGAATCAGGAAGTGTCGGCGGTCTCGACTCCAACACCATTAACATTAACCTCTGATGTCAGCGCCGACATGTCAGACGAGTCTGCTTCTGTTCACTCTGACTGATAAAAGCTCAGGTTGCTGAGACTGAGGAGGTTGCTGAGGAGGTAAAGTGAAAGGTTCTGTGTTGTTTTGTGTTGATTATCATTGTTGTTGGCCTGAACCTGCAGTAAACAAACTGAAATTAAACATGTTTGTTTTTAACAGCGTCTCTGCTGACAGCCTGAGCTGAACACAGTGTTGCTGCAGGGACGAGTGACGTGTTGCTGCAGCAATGAGTGACGTGTTGCTGTGATGCGTGCTGTGTTGCTGCAGTGGTGAGTGATGTGTTGCAGTGACGAGTGACGTGTTGCTGCAGTTACGGGTGACGTGTTGCTGCACTGATGAGTGCTGTGTTGCTGCAGCAATGAGTGATGTGTTGCAGTGATGAGTGCCGTGTTGCTGCAGTGATGAGTGATGTGTTGCTGCAGCGATAAGTGACGTGTTGCTGCGAGTGACATGTTGCAGTGACGAGTGACATGTTGCAGTGATGAGTGACGTGTTGCAGTGATGAGTGACGTGTTGTAGTGATGAGTGACGTGTTGCAGCAGTACTTACTCAGGTTGTGGTTGTCTTTCTTTTGTCTCTCTTTGATCAGCGCCTTGGCCTCCACATCTGCAACACCAACAACAACAACATCACTGTGACCTGACGCCTCCTGTTCCAGCTCAACAGACGCTCCAGCAGCTTCACAAGAAGTGAACAACTGGACTTCCTGTGACACTTTAAAGACTCAAACAGGTAAAAACTTAAACGTCGAAGCAGACACGATGAAATGTCCTGAAGACGCTGGGAATCTCTGCTGAGGTCACATGTTCACTGCTCATCTCCATGATGACTGAGCAGACTCTATCTGCTGATGAAGACCAGGCCTTATGTTGAAAGCTCTGGAAGAAGCCGTTAAGAATCTGAGGCCTGTTTCTGGCCTGAGAAACCAATTCTGAGTGAATAATAAAGCAAAACAGAAGAAGAAGAGACGCCTGCGCTGACCAAACAGGAAGTGGGAAGTGATGATGTGGGAAAACGTGTGTGTGAGAGTGTGTGAGTGTGTTCAGAGGAAGTCGTGATGTTGACTCATCAAACTGAAGAAGAACAGATTTACAGCAGAACTTTGACATCAGAGCTGCCTGAGCCAATCAGCTGTCAGCTCTGCAGGGTGACAGCAGCTGACTTAATAAAAACAACAACAATCATAATTAATTATTATTAATTAACAGACCAACTTTGTAAAGGAGTGATGTCATTGAGATGATTGTCCATGGATACTTTATTGATCCAGTGACTAATAAACACATTTGTGTATAAACCTGGTGAAACGCAGAGATGAGGTCATCTACAGGCTCTAAGCAACATGTAACTGTACCTCACCAGAGTAATCAGAGTATCACAGCCGCAGTACTGACGACTGGGTACAGATATTACAATCAATCAATCAATCAATCAATCAATCAATCAATCAATCAGTATGACAGGTAAGAGTCTGGGAAGCAGCTGCAGTTCATAGTGTGTGTGTGTGTGTGTGTGTGTGTGTGTGTGTGTGACCCACCACTCAGCTCTCTCTTGACAACGTGCAGGTCGGCCGGACAACTGTTGCTAACGGTGATGGTGGGCTTGGCCATTCCTCCGCTGCTGCCGTACATGTCCAGCATGTTCCCCGACACCGGCAGCTGCAACGGACCAATCAGAGCACAGAATCAAACAAACTGACCAATCAAAAGGATCCAGCTCTGATTAGCTGAGAGATGACACACTGCATACCAGGATAACACACACACACACACACACACACCTCAGTCTGTCTCTTGTCATCATGACACTGTGATCAGTTGACCTGCTGCACAGAGGTCAGAGGTCACAGCAGCTCTGACACTGATGACTACACACACACACAAACACACAGATCAGTCAGTCACCTTCATCATCATCATCGTCACAGTGAGCTGGAGTTGTCTTTGTTTATGATGTTTGATGTTATTGATTGTTGATCAGTCGGAGTGTCCCGATCGTCTCCACTGAGCAGATCTTTAATGTTTCTGCTTCAGCTGCACTCGATCAAAGCCTCAGTCATGTGACACTTCACCTCGTCCAATCAGTGATGAGAACAGAGGACGATGCGTGGTCATGAAGCTGGACTGATGATGAACATCAGACTGACTTCAGTCCAGGAGTCTGAGGTCACATGACCCATTTCACTGTGCTTTCCTGAAGCTGATCTGGAGTCAGTGAGTCTCACGGTTGACTCAGCTGCAGACCATCAGTTACTGAATGAGATAAGGGCGACGGCGTTTTCAGATCAGCCAAGGCGCGGCTGAGGATCCGGTGTCGTGATCACGTTTATTGATCAGCCTCGTCAGAGCCACGATCAGCACTTTGAAACGAGCTCTGGGTTTAATCACTGTGTCTGTCATTTATATCTGATCTGAGGTCAGTTCATGTTCCTCTGGAAACTGTGGAATCTGCTGATCAAAGCACACACACACGCACACACACACACACAAACGCAATCACACACACATACACACCCGCACACACACACGCACACACGCAATCACACACACACCCGCACACTCCCACACACGTAATCACACACACGCACACACACACACACACATGCAATCACACGCACACACACACACACACACACACACACTCACACACACCCGCACACTCACACACATGCACACACACACACGCACACACACAATCACACACACATGTACACATTCACACACTAACACACACACGCAATCACACACACACACTCACTCACACGCACACACACGCACACACACACTCACACACACGCGCACACACACAGAGTCTCTATCTCACACACACACCAGTGTGCTTTTACTTCACATCACCTTTCTGAATCTGATCGACTGGTTTCTTTAAGTTCAGACTGAAACCAACAACTAACCTAACTCACAGCAACTAACCTAACTCACAGCAACTCACAGCAACTAACCTAACTCACAGCAACTAACAGCAACTAACAGCAACTCACAGCAACTAACCTAACTCACAGCAACTAACAGCAACTCACAGCAACTCACAGCAACTAACCTAACTCACAGCAACTAACAGCAACTAACAGCAACTCACAGCAACTAACCTAACTCACAGCAACTAACAGCAACTCACAGCAACTAACCTAACTCACAGCAACTAACAGCAACTAACAGCAACTCACAGCAACTAACCTAACTCACAGCAACTAACAGCAACTAACGGCAACTCACAGCAACTAACCTAACTCACAGCAACTAACCTAATTCACAGCAACTAACAGCAACTAACAGCAACTCACAGCAACTAACCTAACTCACAGCAACTAACAGCAACTCACAGCAACTAACCTAACTCACAGCAACTCCTGCAACTGTCTTGTTCTGCTTCACTACAGTAATCCTACAGCTGCAGTAACTGATTACTTTTCATTCCATGAAACAAAAACAAGCTCAGTGAGTTCTGCGTCTTCACACACACTTTAAAGACATCTAGCTGATAAACTTCTGTACTTTTACTCCACTGAAGTACTTTTACTCCACTTTTACTCCAAGTATCCGATTACTGCGTCTCTTTTCTACAACGAGACAGAACCTTTATCAGTAGCTGCTCGAAGGTCAGAGGTCAAACACTGAAGCAGAACGTTACCTCTGATTTAATCCTCCTCTTCTCATGGTCCGGCAGTAAAACTAAAATCCGCATCTTGGCTCATTAACATGTACATGAACAAACACAGCGACACACATCGACACACAACACAGTGACACACGCCAACACACACTGACACACACACACAGAAGCTTCTCTTCCTCTTTCTGTTCGGACGACTGTTGAAAAATGGGGAAACGTCTCTTTAAGAAACAAAAAACCCTCCCAGTGGGTTCATTATCTGTCTGACACACACACACGCACACACGCGCACACACACACACGCACGCAAACACACACACACACACACACACACACACACACACACAGCAACACAGACACACACACAGAGTTGTCTCCCTTTGCCTCTTACTTTAAACTTACTAAACACAAAGTCTGAACCTTCGTGTCCTCACTATGGTTTCAAACTTAACACAAAGAGAGCAACACACACACACACAGACACACACACACACACACACACACACACACACACACACACACATATGCACACACACAGTCTCCACCCACAGCTGCAGCAGAATGGAGGAAGTCTGGAAAACTGAACTCCGTGTCTCAGTGAAACAGGAAATAAGAATGCTAACAGTCATTAGCTTTGTTAACGACAGAGCTAACCAACATGCAGACACATGCAGGTGTTTCACCCCAGTGTTTCTACAGTGTTGATGTGTGACGAGTTTCCCCGGAGACGACGAGAGCGACTCAGCGGCTTCGCAGCGCCGAGTGGTCCTGCTGACTCATCAGAACTGCAACTGCCGCCAAAATATGGCTTTTGATTAAAAATCACGGTGCTGAAAACTGAAAACAATCTGCAGCTAAACACACACACACGCACACACACACACGCACGCACACACTAACACACACACGCACGCAAACGCTAACACACACACGCACACACACACACACACACACACACACACACACACACACTAACACACACACGCACATGCTAACACATGCACACACACACACTGGGCTTTCCACACAGCTTTCAGCTGTTTCTATGCAGACGATGCAGTTTAATCCCAGCAGCTGTGGGTCAGCTTGCTCACTGCGAGGTCGTTGTGTCATCATCACACGTTCCCTTCAACGGGAACAGTACAGAGTGTTGCATGATGGGACGTTTGCAGCTTCAATGCTGATTCAGTCACACTCACACTGACGGGGTTTTAATATTTAATCCAGAGAAAATAAAACGTGTTTATATCTCAAACTGAGACATCAGCCCGAGAACCACCGGACACCTGGTTCAGTGTCCTCAGCGCCAGGTGAGCCACACCTGCATCAAACATCAACCTGAGACGAAAAGAGGGAAGTATCTGCGTTTAACAATTCAACCCACAGACACTGTTTCCTTCATGTTTCCTACATGATTCCTTCATGTTTCCTTCATGCTTCCTTCATGTTTCCTACATGCTTCCTTCATGCTTCCTACATGTTTTCTCCATGCTTCCTTCATGCTTCCTACATGTTTCCTTCAGGTTTCCTACATGTTTCCTGTGTGTTTCCTTCATGCCTCCCTCATGTTTCCTACATGTTTCCTTCTTGTTTCCTGTGTGTTTCCTTCATGCTTCCTTCATGTTTCCTACATGTTTCCTACTTGTTTCCTTCATGTTTCCTACATGCTTCCTCCATGTTTCCTACATACTTCCTTCATGTTTCCTTCATGTTTCCTTCAGGTTTCCTGCATGTTTCCTGTGTGTTTCCTACCTTTTTCCTACATGTTTCCTGTGTGTTTTTCCTACATTTCCTTCATGGCTCCCTGCATGCTCCCTCTCATGCTCCTGCTGGATGCCCCTCCAGGCTCTCACATGCTCCTGTGTGCTCCTCCATGCCCCCATGCTCCTCTTGCTCCCCTGTGTGCTCCTCCATGCTTCCCTTCCATGCGTCCCACAAGCTTCCTAATTTGCTCCTCCATGCTCCCTACATGCTTCCTCCATGCTCCCTACATGCCTCCCTCCATGCTCCTCCATGCTCCCTCCAGGCTCCCCGCATGCTCCTGTGTGCTCCCCACCCTTCCCCACATGCTCCTGTGTGCTCTTCCCCACACTCCTCCATGCCTCCCTTCCCCATGCTCCCCACATGCTCCCTCCATGCTTCCCACATGCTCTCTCTCCATGCTCCCTCCATGCTCCCACATGCTCCTCCCAGGCTCCCTGCACAAGCTCCCTGTGTGCTCCCCACCCTTCCCACATTGCTCCCCTGTGCCTTCCCCACACTCCCTCCATGCTCCCACATGCTGTGTGCTCCCCACATGCTCCCCGCGTGCTCCCCACATGCTCCTCCCATGCTCCCCGTGTGCTCCTCCATGCTCCCCACATGCTCCCTGCGTGCTCCTCTACATGCTCCCTCCATGCTCCTGTGTGCTCCTACATGCTCCTCCATGCTCCTGTGTGTGCTCCTGTGTGCTCCTCCATGCTCCTGTGTGTTTCTACATGTTTCCTCTTCCATGTTTCCTGTGTGTTTCTGTGTGTTTCCTACATGTTTCTAAGATGTTTCCTGTGTTTACCGTGTTAGTGAGCTGCAGTCCAGAGTCTATCAACGTCAGAAACTCGTCGTTCAGGCTTGATTCCAGGCTGATAATGTCATCGATGACGGTCTCTTCCATCTGAATGAACCAATCACAGATCAGATGTGATCAAACACTATTGATCGCTGATGGGCTGTGATCACATTGTATAATCATTTAAAGTATCTTTGAACCATTAATTGTAGTGACCTAAAGAATTAAATGTGATGTCATCAGTGGTCACCTGGGCCAGTGTCCATGTTTGTGTATAAACGTGTGAAGTCTGTGTTCTACAGTCACGCGTGTCCGTTTGAACACAGCAAGTTTTCCTGTGTGTCTTCAGATTTTACTCCTGAAGCAGCAGCAGAGTGTGTGTGAGCTGACCAACGTCAGATTGTGCTGAGCATGGAGCAGCTGGAGTCAGCAGACTGTGACTCAGGCAGGAAGCTGCTGACTCAGTTTGTTGAAAACTGCGAACTGCTCCTTAAACAACTTCCAAACAAGTGGGCCTATGCTGGGATACAAGGCTCTGGATGAGGCTCCAGGCCTTGATGAGGGCTTAAAGAGAGTCCTGGAAGATGTCTGAATGGTCCTCTCAGGAGGTTCAACAGGCCTGAAAAGTTTTCAAGGATTTACCAGGCTGAGGAGATGTTAAGGCTTTCGCAGGATCATTGACAGTCTGGACCTTAAATACAAAGTGACAGATCTCCCTGCGGTTCTGGAATGGGTTTGGGGGTTCTTGAAAAGGTTCCAGGTCCCTTCTGGAAGATATTACAGGAGTCAGTAAAACGCTCAACTCTTCCTTGAATCCTTTTTAAGATTGGATTGTGCAGTTTCAGGAGGAACCTCCTTAAGTCGTGGTGAGGAGGCGTCCTGGATAATGTGTCAGAGGTTCCTGAGGAGTTGCAGGATTCATGAAGAGGTTCCAGGGGTTACAGGAAAAGTTCCACATGTACCTCTGACTGAGCTCCTGGGGTCCTTGAAAAGGGGGTCTTTGGAGTGTTTTCTTGTGGGTCCTGAAGATGTCTTCTAATGAACCTTGGGGAAGATTTCAGAGTTTTTTTGGAAAATGTGACTGTATTGGTGAAGGTCATCCAGGACAAGGTCCAGATGGAGTTTTCATGATCCTGAAGTGTGTGTGTGTGTGTGTGTGTGTGTGTGTGTGTGTGTGTGTGTGTGTATTCACCTCTGTCTTCTGGCCGCCACCTGCAGGCTGTGGTTTGGGGCCGGGGTCCAGTTGGCTCTGTTTGGGCCTGGCTGCCTCCTGATTGGTTGCCTTGGCGGTGGCGGCGCTCTGCGTGGTGGAGAGATACTGACGCACCTGTTGCCGCTGAGCCTGCTGGATGTGATACCTGGTGGGGTTCTCCAGGTGAGTCTGCACCTGAGACACACACACACACACAGCAGGTGCACAGTCTGTGAACAGCTGGCGAGTTGCATTGTGGGAGCTGTAGTGTGTCTGTTCATCATAAACGTTCCATGATATATTACCAGTCAGACTGCTGATAATCATTGATCATATTGATGATGATTGATTAATTGATCATATTAATGATGATGATGTTTTGCTTTGTTTGTAGTTTTGCTTTGTTCAGTGTTTTCAGCTTCCTTTCTTAGGGAAAGAGTCTTCCTCTCCCTTGTACCTCAGCACTCTCCACAGGGACCTTGAGCAGGAGGTCAGCAGGGGAGGACACAGACAGAGATGGGGAGGATGAGTCGGTTGAACGGAGGAGTTGTTGCTGTGCTCTCCTTCTGTTGCTCCTCCAGAGCCTGCTGACGCACAGATCCTGGACGACTGTGAACCCTGAGGAGAAGGAGAGGGTGAGAGGGAGAGGAGGAGAGGAGGAGAGGAGGAGAGGAGAGGAGGGGAGAGGAGAGGAGGAGAGAGGAGAGGAGAGAGGAGAGGAGGAGAGGAGAAAGGAGGAGTGGAGAGGAGAGAGGGGAGAAGGAGAGGAGAAAGGAGATTAGAGAGAAGAGGAGAAGAGGAGAGGAGGAGGAGAGAGGAGGAGAGCAGGGGGGTATCATCAGTGTTTTCACGGCGCCCTCTGGTGGACAAAGAGCATCAACCAGAAAAACAGCATTGAAGTGGAATGTAACTAAGTACTTTTACTCAAGTACATGTTACCTACAGTTTCCTGAGCAGCTGGTTACTTTAAAAATAATAATGACTTGTTTACTGGTGGCGATGTTTTGTTGACAAACTACATGTTAACATGTTCTTGTTGTTGGTGGTGTTGTTGTTATTGTTGATGTTGTTGTTGGTGTTGTTGCTGTTGTTATTGTTGTTGGTGTTGTTGGTGTGTTGTTGTTGTTTACCTGGACGACATGGCTGACGGCACTGAGGATGAAGAGGACGAAGCTGCTGCTGACGTACTGAGGAGAGAGAGAGAGAGAGCGCTTCCTGTTAATCGGGTTGATGACATCATCTCTGATCACATGACATCATGCTGTCAGGTGACATCAGAGGTCACATGATGCTGGTTAAATAGTTTCTGTCTCTGATTGTCATTAAGACACAAATGGGACTGATATTAAATTGTTTATTCCAGTAAATTTTGAGTTGTTTACATGTTTGTTTCTTTTTTGTGTGATGAAGGTTCAGAGGTCAGAGGTCACATGTCTGGGCTGTGTGCGGTACCTGATGCTGATTGGCTGACTCTTGATCTGGTAGAAGGTGTCGCAGTCTGACGGCAGCAAACTGTCGACCTCGATGTCAGCGACAATCCCAGACTCCACCCTGACAGACAGGCAGACAGACAGACAGACAGGCAGGCAGGCAGACAGGCAGGGAGACAGGGAGACAGGGAATAAATCAGTGTCCTCAGATAAAATTAACCAATCAGCTTCAGTTCTGATAATGTCAGGAGGTGCAAGAGACAGGCTGAGAGACAGACAGACTGAGAGACAGACAGGTCTGGATATACTGGAATATTCTGAATATTGATGTTGGAAACCAGAGAAGAAGAATGTGGAGGAACAACATCTGTCAGCAGTTAAACTGCTTTTAGACCCACTTCCTGTGTGTGTGTGTGTGTGTGTGTGTGTGTGTGTGTGTGTGTGTGGATGCTGGATTTAGGCAAGTGACTCAGCAGAAATACACTCCGAACGTACACAAACACACACACACACGCACCTCCTTCTCTCTGTCAGTGACCTCCAGCAGGGGGAGCTGCTCTTTAGTTTCAGGGAGTTTTTCCTTGAAGTGGAGCTCAACATTGGAGGAGGTCTGAGGGGGTCTGAGGAGATCTGTGGAGGACTGTGGAGGTCTGGGTGGGCTGAGGAGATCTGTGGAGGACTGTGGAGGACTGAGGATGTCTGAGGAGGTCTGTGGAGGTCTGAGGGGGTCTGAGGAGATCTGTGGAGGGCTGAGGAGATCTGTGGAGGACTGAGGAGGACTGTGGAGGTCTGAGGAGGTCTGAAAAGATCTGTGGAGGACTGTGGAGGACTGAGGATGTCTGAGGAGGTCTGAGGAGTTCTGAAAAGATCTGTGGAGGACTGTGAAGGTCTGGGGGGGCTGAGAAGATCTGTAGAGGACTGTGGAGGACTGAGGATGTCTGGGGAGGGCTGTGGAGGTCTGTGGGGGCCTGAGGAGATCTGTGGAGGACTGAGGAGGACTGTGGAGGTCTGTGGAGGTCTGATGTCAGGCTGTAGGAATAGATTTTCCTCCTCTGTTGATCAATAAGCCTGCTCCTCCCCCTCCTCCCTCTCCTGCCCCTCCTCCTCAGTTGAACACAGACAGGGCAGCGAGCAGAGAGACGCCTCCTGTTTTTACTTTTGCTTTCTGTCTCACCACCCACATAATTCATGTTTGTGTGTGTGTGTGTGTGTGTGTGTGTGTTTTCAAGGTGTGATGTTGGGACTGGGGGAGGAGGGTGAGGGGGGGCAACATCGAGGACTTGCCTCTGCCTGTTGATCTGCCTGTCTGTCTCTCTGTTTCCCCTGGGAAAATACCAGCCGGCGTGTGTGTGTGTGTTTGTGTGTGTTGGATGACTCATTAGACCAGGAGGCAAAGAGGATCAGGGGTTGAAGGTCAGACAGTAACACAGCCCAACACCCAATCATGAAAACACACAGCCAGCATTTTAATGCACATCACTGGCTTTGCTTGTTTTCAGCAAAGCAGCTTCCTGAAGAGCACTTTCCACCAAGCTGCTTTCATAAAGTGTATCATTTAAAGTTTAACTGACTCTCAGAGACTTTAACCAGCGCTAAAAAATAAAACGGAACTTTATTTTGAATGTTTCTGAAATGTCCTTACACTCCCACCAACATGGGTCAGTGTTACGGGTCAGGTAAATAACTGGCATGTCTGAAGATTTTGTCGTGTTCATTATGACACAGATATTGCAGATTATCACTTTGCTCAGGTCGCTTGCAGCCAGTAGAGTTACTGACATCCCTGTTATCTACTTCATCAGTCCAGCGGTAATGATGCCGCAGGTCTCAGTTTAATTAGCAGTCTATCAGGTTTATCTCCATCAGTCGCCTCCATCATGCCAAACTCCTTTTAAAAATAAAATGCAATTTAAACCTGAATCGCTTCCGCGTTAGTAAACCTGGTGTAGAAGCGAATCTGAGGTGTTTCCGTCATTGCAGGAAATTAAATTCCTGTTCGGCACTGATCACAAGCACATAGCAAAACATACTCAAATAAGAAGTTTAACTTTATTAAGTCATTATATGTTCAAAGCCATGTTCAAAGTGTAAACGTGTTTCCTCAGTAATTAACTACCATCAGTTAACATGTTTGGTGTTAATTAATGTGAACAGCAGACTCTACAGATCCGACACTTGTCTTCTGTCCTGATCAACTCGTCATATCCGCAGCAGACAGCACGGTGCATTTACAGATACACGGTTAAAGGGAGTTCGGAGTGGGGTTTACAATAACGGTATTTAACGGTACTTTCCAGAACTTCCGGACTCACCGGACTAGGTTGATCTTTTCAGCCGAATCCAGGATGACAAACACGGTCTGTGGCTGAAGGATCCCGGCCTCCTGCTGCTCCGGTTCGGCTACGGATCGGTTCTGGTCTCCTGTCTGGATCTGGTCTGGATTGACAGCTGACATTTCTCCGGCTACAGAGACGCTTCACCGACAGAGTCTGAGGCGGAGGATCAACGGGTCAGCAGTGAAATCACAGCAGCTCAGAGATTCAGAGCTGTGAGGATCAGCAGAGACACCGAGAGGTCACAGGTTCGAGTCCAGCTCCCTGCCGCTGAGCTTCACCTGGGTAGCTGCACACTGAACTACAGGCAGACAGACCCCCCAACCCCACACACACACACACAGACGTACGAGATCTGTGGAGCAGCTGTGCGCACAGATCTACACCAAACAGATCGAACAGCCACGCTGCGCATTGGACAACACGAAACCAAAGTTTCAGTTTTTTTCGAAAGGTCGGTTGAAATGAATGAAATCATGCCATAAAAGAAGAAACTCGGACAGTTTCCATGTTAAAGCAGACTGAGGACGCAAATCACAGAGAATCATGCTGTGCAGGCGGAATAGTGTTCATCTGGGGCAGTCAATCAATAATCAATCAATAAAAAAACTGTTCGAAGCTTTTATTGTTCTTGCTTCTGTTATCAGTATGTAGGCACACTGAGAGCAATCAATCACTTTAACTGTGACATCAGGTTTTCATTTATTATCAGCTGTTGTCACTGACACTGTTTATCATCGCCATGACATGACGTCATGGATCATCCAGGTGACGGAAACACCTGCAATGGTGAACAGAGCCGATCTGTACCTGTCAGGCAGTGCAGTAAAACGAGGCTTGAAGTGGAAAAACTCAGGTAAAGTTAAGTAAATGTACTTGGTTACTTCTCTGTCCACACATCTGTGAACTAAGTTTGATTTTTTTTATTCATGATTACTTATAATTTAATGAAACTTGCGAGATCGGAGATCTGTTCAAGTCTTTTCTACCTGTTCTGTTTCTGTGTGTGAGTCACTTTTAGGAGGCGGGTCTCACCGTCTGGACGATCCCTTTCGGACCAATGAGCTGCTGCTACTGTTCCTCCAAGCTCAGAGAGAGAGGCTGAGTCCGCCATCTTGTTTGTTTTTGTCTCTTCTCTTACGGGAAGTGAGAGTGTGTGTGTGTGTGTGTGTGTGTGTGTGTGTGTGTGTGTGTGTTAATTGGGGGGGGGGGGGAATTCCCAGATGACGTCAGCCCAAAACGACTGATCGGCCGAACTTAGACTGACAGTAGAGCCGTCCAATCAGAGAGCCGGAGGCGTGGGAGCGTGTGTGTGTGTGTGTGTGTGTGTGTGTGTGTGTGTGTATATATATTTTTATAAAAATATATAAAATAAATCATTAGATTTAATCACCGTACTGTTGTCAACAAGGCATTGATGTTGGTTCAGTGCGTCATATTTTCATAATGTTTCTTTGTGAAGCCTGAAAAGTAACTAAAGCACGTAGCGAAGTAAAAAGCAGAATGGTCTCTGAGAAGCTGACAGCTGAGTACAGCAGAGATGTTCCATCACTGCGACCACAGGGACACTAACTAATACATATCCACACACCGTTTGGACAGTTTGAGGAATATAACAATCATCAGAATAAAAACAATATCAGCGTATATCACAGGTGTATCTGCGGTTATTGTTCATGTCTCCTCTCATGCATCACTCTATTATCGTCACTTGGTGGCGCTATAGCTACATTTCTAACAGCGTCTGCAGCACAATAGAGTTTTTGAATGAAATGCAGTGGTAGCGCTGGTAGAAGAGACTACCCGGCAGTCACGTGATCAGTTTTTAATCTTTTTATTTCATTTATAACCTCATAAACATTTGTAATTTCTTACAGAGGGGCATAATGGGAAACAGACATGGACAGGATGGAAGGCAGTGGCCGGCCACTAACCAATAACCTGCAATCAATCAATACTCAATAATCATTAATAACAAGATAGCAGAACTACAAGAAGAAGAAGAAGTATACACGACCATGCTGCTGTTACACCCGGAGGGAGGGAGGAGAGGCTGATGGTGGGTTTTGTTGTCATGGTAACTAGAGTCCAGTGGTTGCTATAGAAACACGGGACCCCACAGTGCTCTGAAGCCAGCAGCTGTGGAACTCGGTCATTACCATGGTAACGCTGGGCAACAAGGACGAGGAGCCTGGACATTACCGTGGTAACGTGGTGCTCCAGTTACTATAGCAACAAGTCAGGAGATGAGAGCTCTGGTTGCAAAATTGATGTCACACAACTGAATGACATCACTGCCCAGTCTTCCTCTTAATGGCTCCGTATTATTAAACCATGAACAGTCCACGTGCCACCATACTGCCACTTATTAACATAATCTGGTTTGTTTCATGCAGGTTTCAGCTTTATCTCAGCGGATGATGTCCATGTGAATCTAAGCGGGGGTGAAAATCCTGGTGGTCTCCATGGTAACAGCAGCTAGCAACAGCTCATAACACAGTGACAGCCTGATAAGGAGGAATCAGAGACAGGTGAAGGATGTGTCACAGACTGCAGACCGATTTAAATGTGTGAAGATAGAAATACACAGATCTCTGCTGCCAGGATCAGAACAGGAAGTTAAAAATAAAACAATAATACTAAAATGATAAATAAATACAAAACCACAGACTGTAACTCTCAGCCGTCAAGATTTGGCACAAGCAAAAGTTCAATAAAGTTAAAAACTGTAAGGCAAAAATACTGATTCAACTGTAATGAAACAGGACAGACACAGAACAGTCCAGTGTGACAGAACCAGCTAAAACCAGCCAGAACCAGCTCAAACTGAACTGAACCAGCTTAAACCAGCCAGAACCAGCTCAAACTGAGCTGAGACTGCGATAAAATCGAGTCCAGCTGCTTCAACAACTCAGAGGTTGAACAACATATTGTTGAGTTTGTTCCTGCTGACAGGTGAACAATCATTTAGAGCAAATGTTAATAGTTTGTTTTAAAACCGTTTGTGTTGCGCTAACGTTGGTGCAGTTTAACACACAAATCAGCAACACTGACTGAAACTTTACCAATGGCCAACCAGCTGGACAAGAATCAGCTAACATAGTAATCAGAGTTAGCTTGCTAGAACTAGCTAGAGCTAGCTCACGCGTGCTGTCACATGATGTCATCGGGTTCATCTCTAGTTACAACCTGATCAAACAGTCTTTCAACCAACACGTGGTCTCCAGCTCAAAGGAACAACAGGAGATACTGAAATGCATAAAGCGGATGTGAAATACATCACTAGCTCTGTACTGAATACTGACTGAATACTGTGTAGTTCTTAACATGTGCTGTGACACATGGAGAGAAGGTTCACACCAGACTGATAACACACCACTGGTCAACTGTATCATACACATGCTGGTCAGAACCGGTCAGAACCAGTAACAACCAGCCAGGACCGGCTGGAACCAGTCTCCAGGAGTCTCTGAGATCACAAAGGAAATAAAACGCGTACAGATGAAGCAAAAGAATCAACAGCTGCTCAACACAAATCACTGAAAGTCTAAAACATTTCACCACACCAAGACAGCTGATGAAGATGGGAACTATAAGGCTGAGTTACTGGCCATTTCCCTCCACCAATACACCACTGGGGTCTGCTTTACACGCCAAACACACGCTAAGACAACCAGAGCCGCTTGCAGATTGAGCACCATGTCAGTGACGGAGCTGAGGTACGAGGAGACAACAACTTCAATTCTGTCTGTTCAGTTTCACACCCAGAGTCACATGTTTCATCTCCCTGTGTCCAGGAAGTATTTAGCCTAGCTTAGCACAAACACTGTAAGCAGAGAGAAAGTGTTAGCCCAGAGGTTTCTTCTAAATCTCCTGTTGGTGGTGCTTAAGTTTAGAGTTTTATTAAATATATGAAAAATGTTTAGCTGCCAACTCACAATGAATTCATCCAAACATCAAACCTTTCTGTGAAAATGTGTCACATCTTTTGACAGGAAGCTAAACTGCCAAAGTTCAAATGTGTTTAACTTGTGTTAGCATGTAGCGCTGCTAGCCTGTATCATTACAGCATTTAATTTTCAACAAACCGCCATCTGTATTTTCTGCTGTGCTAACCAACAAAAGCTAAAGGTGAATTAAAGTCGAGCTAAAAGATTGAAAGCTAGCTTCCTGTAGAGGTAACAGCCTGTGAACTAACTACTGAGGAACATTGAGGATCAGCTTTGTGCTGGAGGCTGTTAGCTTGGAGCGCAAACTGCATCCTGTCAGTCAAAGTACAGCTAACGTGTTCAATGCTAAATCAAAGGTTTGACTCGAAGTAGCGTTAGTTTGTCTCTGGACACAGAGGGCAAACTGATTTCAGCATGAGACTCTGGAGACAACAGACGACAGGAGATTGTTCCTTTAACCTTCACCTCGTTAATCTGCACTGTAGAGCCAAGATGGCCGCCACTGAGACCCGAACTGTCCGCTGGGCTCTGGCTGTGTGGAGGTCTGCAACGCGTTATCGTTTAACCTTTACATCGTCACATGACCAAGGGGTCACAGCAGAATAAATTATATTTACAAAATCTTTACTCTTTGTTTTCTTCTTGCATCAACTTGCATCAAGCAAACATCAAAAACAACCCAGACTCATAAACACAGAAATATCCAATGAGACGTCTGTCTTTTCAGTTCATCATAGCATCAGATAGATTCATCAATAACAATAATAATAATATTTGTTTTTTTCACTATCAAAACACTTTGTCCAAAAGGAGTTTATAGAGACAGAGAGAGAAATACTGTACCACTGGAAGTGAACATGATAAAAACACTTAAGTCTTTTCTCTTTTGGGTTCAGCTCCGATCGGCTCCGTCTAATCGCTGGATTCATTACCAACATCCAGGAAACAGAAATCACAGAGTCCTTGTGACATGTTGATTTTCAGGGTTCGGTCTGAACTTAGCCTGGTTTCTGGTTCCTGACCCTCCACGTCTCCGTCTGCCTGGAAACCATCTGAAAACGCTTTTTACATCCAAGTCAAAAATCTAAAACAAGACACTAGCCGTCGTCATCTGAGGATCATCAGAGTCCTGCAGAGGCCTCGCATCTCACAGGTGATTCAGGTTGCAACCAACTGGTGTTTTTACTCTTCAGGCAATTATTTTAATAATCAATCAATTAATTGTTTGGTCAGTAAAAATCAGAAATACTCTGAGTCTGCAAGTCACTGACACCAATGACCAGCAAACATCAGCTAATATTCACATCTTTCCTGTAAAATGATCAAACTGACTGATCAGTTATCAGAGGTTCAACTTGAGTCAAGACACTGCTCTTTCAAACTGCTGACATCAACATGTAAGTGCTCTCTGATTGGTCAGGAGACTCTGAGGAGGATCAGCTGATTCTCAGAATAGATGTAAATGTGAAAGCGTCATAAATCAGAGGTATGGAAGCTCAGTAATGCCCCAAAATACAAACAACGTTAAATAATCAATGACTGAGTAAATAAACACAGATGGAAAGTGAAAGTTGTGCAATGCTAAATTCATAAAATTTTGCTTTTTATGTCAGTTTTTCAAAACAATCTGTAGTTTTAGATTTTAAATTTGGACTTTTTATGTCCCAGTTTTTATACATGTAATCACGTTAATCGTTACTCTGATGGATAGATATAATTACACAGTCAAAAACTTATTTACCCCTAAGTTTTTTTCCTTGAACAAACTTTATATAAAACTGAATAAATGAACATCAGTATTTTGAAAAGTTGGCCAGCCTGAAAAATGTTTTGATGCTACGTTTTGATGTTTTCACATCGACAAAGACTAATTTATATTTATTAATTAAGTTATTGATTTCTTGATGGCAATCACTGGTGATGACCTGGAGTGAGATTTCTTCAGGACTGCGATGAACCGCCTCAGTGAGTCTGTAAAACCCTGCAGACTTCACCATCAAACGGCAGGGAGGCTTCCTGTAAAATAAGTCCACACCTCAGAGCAGAGGCTGCTGGGAAATGTAGTCAGACAGCAGCAGTGAGGTGACGTGATGGTGAAAGTTTCAAATGGAAGATTTAAAGAACTTCAGGGGAAATTTCAGATTGAAAGTTTTGTCTTTGAAGTGCATTTAAAGTCTTTCTCTTCTTCTGTGTTTTAAAAATCTCACAGCGACGGTTTCCATCGACTTCCTGTTGACGCATTTCAGGAAACTTCATGGTTTAGAAACGGGGAAGAACCTCTTCGTTAATCTCTTTGTTCATTTCTTCTTCAAACAACACTGATGTTGTTCGTGTTCACTCAGGTGGGATCTGGACCGTCTGTCCAGTTTCACTCTAACATGTGTTTCCATGTGCTTGTTATTCGTTCGTCTCGTGGGTGAAAGCTGTTTTTTGCGGAGATGAATAGGAAAACACAGCGGAGGTGTTTGCACCTGTCTGCTTCCTCCTGTCAGACACCTGAAGGAGGATCCAGATCACATGAACCTCAGCACTGCACAACGTTAATGTCTGAAGATCGTGTAAAAGCCATCATCACATCAACACTAATATTTTTAATATTCTCACTTTTTACAAAATCTGTGCACAGTAACAAGGGCTGATGCTCGGCAACATGAAGCGTTTGATGGTTTTGGTTGATCGCAGCTCTGTGACAGGACTTTAGAGTCAGATGTGCTACATGCTCATCCACCTGCCCGACCTCCACAGTCCACCAACGCCTCAAATCCACATCTGCTGCCCACCGGTTTCCACACTGATGGTCCAGTGCAAAATACTTGAGTGTGTTCACGCTGATGGACAGAGCCACGTCCAGCTATAAACACTGGTGATGGACGCTGACCTCTAGGTGAAGTGACCAAATGAGTGTGATTCACTGGGATACTGAACTGGATTATACTGAGTCTAACGGGGTCCAGGTCTCATTCTCCGGGTCTGTAACTCTTTCACTGATGTATGCAGATGGATGTTCAGAACAGGGAACAGGGCCTGAAGCTTCAGCTCAGTCCAGCCTTGTTGGTGGTGTGACGCTCAGTGGGATCACTGAGTTAAAAACGGTTTAAACATGTAAACACACTAACGTCCAATAACCAAGGTCATCACAATGGTCATCACACTGAAAAGCATCAGTCCAGTCGACCTCCTGAAGATGAATAAACAGTGAACTGGACACAGAAACTGAAGAACTTGAGTTTGATAAATGTGCTTTACGGTTGATTATGTTCCAGGAAACATCCAATCAGGCTTCAGACTGTCGATGGAGGGTGATCTTTGGAAAAACAATAAATTTAATAAAGTTTTATTATTGATTTTCTTCTTTCTTTTGGAAATGTTTGGGTCAGTTTGCTGATGTTCTTGTTAAAAGGAGAATTTCCTGTGAGAGTTGGCGGTGGCAGAAGAGGCTCCACCCACCTTAGTGTGCTACGGCACAGGTGAAAACAAAGGTGAAGACAGAGCGACACCATCTTGTGTTGACAGCGGGGAGGAACCATGCAGATGAACCACGCAATGTTAAATACATAGAGAGAGCTTGGAGTGTGTGTGAGTGTGTGTGTGTGTGAGAGTGTGTATGAGAGTGTGTGTGTGTGTGTGTGATAGTGTGAGTGTGAGTGTGTGTGAGAGTGTGTATGAGAGTGTGTGTGTGTGTGTGTTAGATTTCAGCTACGAATGTATGTACTGGTTTCCAGTGAGGATTGATCTTTACTCGATGACCCTGCCTTTATCAACGCTGTCCTTTCTCGTCCAATAGAATCACGTGTTTTCCCCCTCCGCTTCAGCCGCCAGCTCCTCCCCCTCTTCCTCCAGACTCTCCACGATTGGCCTGTGCACCTGAAGCTCCTCCCCCCTTCCAGCCCTTAACAGGACATCCATCCAACGCCGCTGTAGCTCGTCCCCCTCAGCGCTGAAGAACAGGGTCAGGTGACTCTGGGAGATCTTGAAGGCGTGGCGTCGCTCCAGACGGTCAGATGACTCAGGAAGTGAGACCTCAAAGCCAATCAGAGGCACGCTGCGCTGTGCCTTCACATCCTGGTGACAAATCATAAGTAAAGTTCATTAAAACTACGGGGACTAGGGACGCTGATAAAGACTGAGGACGCCTGTAAAGACTGGGGACGCCGGTAAAGACTGGGGATGCCTGTAAAGACTGGGGATGCCGGTAAAGACTGGGGACGCTGGTAAAGACTGGGGACGCCTGTTAAGACTGGGGATGCCGGTAAAGACTGGGGACGCTGGTAAAGACTGGGGACGCCGGTAAATACTGGGGACGCTTGCTAAGACTGAGGACGCCTTTAAAGACTGGGGACGCTTGTTAAGACTGGGGATGCCGGTAAAGACTGGGGACGCCTGTAAAGACTGGGGACGCCTTTAAAGACTGGGGGTGCCGGTAAAGACTGGGGACGCCTGTAAAGACTGGGGACGCCTTTAAAGACTGGGGACGCTTGTTAAGACTGGGGACGCCTTTAAAGACTGGGGACGCCTGTAAAGACTGGGGACGCCTGACACCTGCCGAAGACCCTGTAAGACTTGCACAAGGTGGTGTTGACAGATGTCCATCAAGCTGTCCAAACTTTATCTTTTGCAGGGTGGAAACCAACACCCCACCTCAGGTGGTGCGGTGTTTTATCTCCAGCTGCTGGTTTTTGGGGTTTGCATCGGTAACGTACCTGTGGAGCTCCGTAGATGTAAAGCACCAGTGGCTCATTTTCAGGGATGACGAACCAGGCCTTCTGCCAGCCACGTCCACCTCCTTTCTCCATGTGGTGGAGGAAACTACAAATCACACTGTTCTCTGCTGCCAGGGAGGCCTGTTTCTACAACAAGAGACAGCGATGGAGAGAGCATCAGTTTTTTGAAAGACTCAACCTTAAATGAGGGAAATTGTTTAGCACAAAACTTTAATTTTTACTTTTTAGTGACTGTATTTTACTTTTCATTTTCGATTGTACCTTTCAGTTCAGTGTAGAACTGATAGACCTTTTCTGTTATTTCATCCTAACTATAAAAAAAACCCTACGGAGCCTGAGGCTGGAAAAGTCAAAGTCAGCTTTATTGTCAATACCAGCATGTAGCACATACATAGTATTGAAATTGCGATCTCTAAGACCCCACAGTGAAAACAGATTAAAAAATATAGTAAACCTATACAATAAAAAATGTAAGAATGTAAAAAATATGACTGTAAATATAAAAATATGAAAACTAAGGGCATGCGGAATAAGCTAAACATCTCAGCAAAGTAAGCAATTAAAAAGAGCTATATAGCTGTCAATGACCTGAAAACACCCCATGATGTCACAGTGATGTCACACTAACCTCCAGGATGGAGCGCCTCCTGTGGGTGCTGCTGGTCAGCGTACCAGGCGAGGGCGACACTCCGACCAGCATGGCATAGCAGTCGACACAAACGCGGTTGGTTCGGTTGTTGTCGTACGACAGACGAGCACGAAACTCTGAACATTTCCCACAAACCACCTGGAGTGAACACAGACTCACAGTCAGCAGAACAAAGTGTGAGCGCAGAAGTGCTGGACTGTGGCAGCCGCTACAGGTGCCACAGGTGTGGGCGGCCGTTACAGGTGCTGTATGTCTCAGCAGCTCATTGGAGCTGCAGACATCACAGCGGGTCAGTGTTCAGTGTTGTACAGACAGTAACGTAGCACATTATCTCACAGCATCGATATCGTGTATTGTAATTTAGATGTCGATGGACGTACATGTCCGCAGGCTTTACAGTGATGACGTCTCTTGGTGATGGAGTTGAACGGCTCCTGACACTTCATACACAGTGTGACTTCCTTCTCTCTGATGGGAGTCGGAGCTCTCTTTCCCAACTCCACGCAACTCTGAGAGAGACAGGAAGACCAAGACAAGGAGTTGTGGCAGTTGGAGGTCTACCTTCTACAGTTTGACAGAAATACGTCTTTGGCTTCAGATGCCTCTCCAGATGGATCTGAAGATCTCATGAGCTTAAAGATGTTTTTGGGAAATGAGACTGTGATGTTTGAACAGTTGTTACCGGGGAGTGAGGCGGCGTGGATTCGTCATCTCGTAGTGAACAGTTCAGATGTCTGAAGCTCTCCACCGTCTGCTCATGTCTCTGAATGGTCGCCTGGATGGCCTGACGACACACACGAAAGGCTTAAACCAAACTAGAGTACCAGAGTACACCTGTACCAGAGTACACCTGTACTAAACCTTAAATTCAGTTCAACGACACAAAGAACAGGCAGTCTGTGAGCTGGAGCTGCAGGAATGAAGCTTAAGGACAAAGAACCGACGGTCTGTTGTTTTGTCTTTTACCTGTATCCAGTCCTTCTTCTCCTCCTCTGTCCTACACACACAGTCAAACAGGGGATTAGTCAATAACTTCCTGGGGAGTCTGTTTCCAGTGACATGCAAGAGATGCTAACCTCAATGAGGCTTGAAACAAACCCTCTGTCTGTACCTGGCCTGTAGCTCCAGGGATCTCTGTTTCCCAGACACCAGGAACGTCCTGGGAACCGCAGCACTGCTGGTCTCTTTCAGCTGGACACACAGGCGGGCAGGTTAATCACATCCAGGTGTAGACAAACATTCAGTCATTAGTGTTTATCAGCTGATGATGCCTCACCTCCATGCCGTCCACATCGATGCGAGCACGGACGCCGTACTTCTGACCAATCAGACGCAGCTTTGGGACGCAGTACAGCAACCGGTCGTTAAACTGCAGAGAGACAGACGCCAGCATCAGTATTCAGTGGAGTACACTGGGGCACAGTAAGTACAGAGGGGAACAGTAGAGTACCAGTATGAGGTATCTGTCCTGCGTTGTCCCGTTCTTGTTGGACAGTTTCAGGATGTGTCCTTCTTTAATGAGCTCGTTTGTCGGGTTAACGATGTCTTCTTCTCCCCCCAACAACTCGTACACTTTCAACAACTTCCTCATTCGCTCCTGACAGAGAGAGACACACAAGACAAAACACTTTTATGAAGTGTTTCTGTTTGTCCGAGGAGAACAGTTTGCTGTGACAGAAAGTCCTGGATCCAGTCTGGACCAGGTCCCTGAGAACTGAAGCTTTGTGGTTTGGATGCAGACGATATGAGTTGGTTTATTCTGAGTCAACAACTTTCCATCTTTCTTATGAGGACGTTCTCAGCGCGTCAGCTGAGTGTGTAAACAGTAAGAGCCGACGCTGCAGCGGCAGCATCCTTTAATCAGTGAGAGCTAATTACAGACAACAGCAAACATCCTGCTGAGAGGAGCTGACACCGGTCTGGACTCCGCTGTCATCACCATGACTGACGATCACACAGTTACCCTGACGATGACGGGGACAACGCCGATATTAACAACAGTAAAGTGAAACAATCCAGTGACGTGCTGTTATTATGCACAGACACTCAGTGAGCAGCTAAGTAATGAACATGACGCAGGAAACACAAACACATGAGGCAGCAGTTGTGTCTGCGATCAGATGCTTAACGAGCAGTTTAATTACAGATTAGGGGCGGCTTAATGACAAACTGACGGCGTGTGTGGTCTGAGTCACGTGTGTGAGACCGTGGTGATGCTGCCTGACAGCACTGGGTGTCGACGGGGTGAAACTGTCTTACCATCTTCCTGATGGCAGCGTTGGAGTGTTCTGCTGCCGTGGCGATGAGCTCCAGAGACTCTGCAGACACAGAGAACATGTTCACATGGTGGCTTCATGTTAGCAGTGCTAGCTAGGTTAGCAGTGTGCTAACAGCTTGTTGGCTGTGTTAACTATGTCAGCAATGTCTTAGCAGTCATAGGATTGTTAACAATGTTAGCAGTGTCAGTATTGTTATGTCTGTTAGCAGCGCATTAGCAGTTTATCAACAGTAGCAGTGTTAGCAGTGAGTTAGCAATATTAGCTATGTTTCAACAGTGTAGGCAGTATCTGCAAAGTTAGCAGTGTTAGCAATGTGTTAGCAGTGCTGTCAGTCTAAACAGTGTTAGCATTGTTAGCTCAGCAGCAGACTATCCCTTTCCAGACAGTGTGCACACATCACCGCATGATATCAGGTGTTTAGAGACAACAGCGTTTCTATATTATCGCCATGGTGACGCGATGAAGGTGTGAGGCTGTAAAGTCTGAGCTTTGTGATCTCAGCATCATTTGATCTGTTCATATATAATTTGCAGAGTCCAGGTAGCTGCATGTTGGCGAGTGAGTCACCTACATGTTGTTGTGTGTTTGTTTTACGTACTCTGGGCGTCCCTGTAATCCGGGGCGTCCTCCGGCAGTCGGTGCAGATAGTCTTTGAGCAACAGCTCATAGCGAGGAATCCTCTGAACTGGCTCCAACATGTGATGCTGCAGGGTCAGGTTCCCGCAGCGCTCCTCCCTCTGCAGAGACAACAACACAAATATCAAAACACAACAACAACAGCAGCAACAGAGGACAGACAGAGAGCTGCAGCAGACCCCGGACCTGGATCTCCTGGATGATGGTCTTGAACTGAGCTGATCGCTCCATCCAGGTGTTCACCAGCTCCATGGCTCGGTCAAAGTTCTTCACATACTCGCCGTACATCTTCAGGAAGGGAGCCAGCTTCTGCAGGATGTCCCCGATCCGCGGGTTTGAGTCCCTGCAGACAAGGAGGAAACAAGTCAAAGCAACTGCTGAGCAGGAGAACCGGGAGGAGAACCAGGAGGAGAACCAGGAGGAGAAGAAGAGGAGAGGTGTCCTCACCACTCCTCCATCCGTTTCTGCAGCGCTGGCAGCAGAAACTGCTGATGGAAGCAGTAGATGGAGCAGATGTTGGAGAAGATCCCCTGAACAACGTCACAGGGAAAGGAGGAGCGAGACCGAGCCTCCTCCAGGAGTCGGGCACAGAAAACCTGCAGGAGGAGAAAAGAAGAGGTCCTCCGTCAGTCCTGTCGGTGTGATCTGAGGTTCTGTGAAACGCTCGTCAGGTTGCAGTGTCTCACCTGGTCCAGCAGGTGGAGCTTGGAGACATAGGCGATCTCTGTGTGCAGCAGCTCGTTGGCAATGTTGAAGACCCTCTGCTGGACAGACAGCTGGACAGACACACAGACAGAATTACACATCTGCTGCGGTAAACAGGTGTGTTGGTCTGCACACCAGCTCAGGTGTTCACCACCAGACGTCAGTCAACCTGTTTTCAGTCATGTTTGTTTATTTTGTTTTAATTTTGTGTGTGTTGATGTTTTGTTCTAAACAGGAAGTGATTCATGTGTTATTTTGTGTCATGTGACCTCATGACTGGAGGTGCAGCTGTTTCAACTGTCTTCCTGTCTCACCTCAACAGAGTCCTGTCTGTCTGTCTTCGGGGGGGGCAGCACCAGCGTTAACTCCGTCTCCTCCTCCTCCAGGTCGCTGTCTCCCTCCTCAGAGAACTCCCTCCTCCTTCTGGCTCCGCCCCGTGCCTCCCCCTCCTCTCCCTCCCCCTCTCCGCCCTCCCCGGCGTACGAGGAAGAGCTGGAGAGACGGGGCAGGAGGGCAGGGCTGCAGGGGTAAGCCACGCCTCCGTCATCCACGCCAACAAAGCAGAGCTCCTCGCTGTGCGACGGAGAGCTGATGCTGTCAATGCCACTGTCCCGATTGGCCAGTTTCCCGTCTGTCTGTGAGGAAGGGAGGGACAGACGCTCTGAGGGGAGCTCTGATTGGTCAAGAAGTGGCTGTTCCTGTTGCTCGCTCATCTCCACAGTAACCACATCGTCCTCCAGATGTTTCTCTGAGGCACTGTAACCCGACTCCATTGACAGGCGTTTCTGATGGAGGTCCTCACAACACGCCGCCACCAGCTCCTCATCATCATCATCATCATCATCATCGTCATCATGGTCATCGTTGCCCTCTCCCACTTCCTCTTCAACCCCTGGTGTGATGTCATCATTACCTTTGAGCTCAGAGAGCGGCTCCTCATCGGGTGGGGGATGGGCGGGCGATGATGATGAAGGTGGTGATGAAGGTCGGGAGGAGGGGGGGTCATGGAGGCGAGGACACAGAGCGCCGCCGGTGATGTCAGGGACCACGATGATCTGCTCGCTGCACAAACACAAATGCACAATGTCAGTAAAATCTCTGTTGATGACATCATTCCCACTCTGCCCAATCAGGACTCACCGCTCAAACTTCTCAATGAGTGACAGGACACAGGTGGGGGAGGCCGTGCCGTCGCTGTGGGTCGGAGGAGTCCGTCCCCCTCGGGGGTCTGCGGGGAGGGGTCTGCAGGGAGGAGGAGGAGGGAGGGGCTTGTCTGGAGCCCGGGGGCGTGGCCTCAACACCCCCGCCTGTTGCTGGAGGTGGGGGGGCTTCGGGGGGACTGTGGAGTTCAGGTCATAGACTCGTTAAAGTTTCAGATAATTAAATAAATGAATGTAAACGTTTAATCAAACACAGCTCGTTACCCTGCGGCTTCGGCCCCGGCAGCGGCGGTCTGTTCTTGCTCGGTGGTGTTAGCGTCGTAGCTGGCAGCTCTGGCGGCCCCGTGTCGTTGACCAGCAGCAGCCTGTTAGCAGAGCCGCGGCGCTCTAACACCCCCACCCTTCCTTCCAGGGAGGCAGGGCCTGATGAGGAGGAGCTGGGCCCAGGATCAGAGCTCGGCTGCTGGAAGGCGTCGGCGTCCAGCGCCCCCTGGTGGCCGCATGGCGAGCAGGACGGCTCCAGAGAGAGACTCTTCGTCAGCAAGCTGGGACTGGAGGAGGAGGAGGGACCTGGGGGGGCAGAGGGTCAGAGTGGTGATCACATGGTTCAAGGCCACGCCCACAGACCGCCAAGATAAAAGCATGAAAATAAAATCTGTTGTGTCAGCAACATTATTAAAATAAAATTTAGTTAAACGTGTTAAAGTTGTTGGGACGGCGCCATGATGATGGACACAATCTGCTGATGAAGACCAAGTGACAGAAAGCCCCGGAACAGAGACTAAATGGACGCTGAGAAATAAAATCATTTCAAATATAAAATGTGTAAAACAGAAGAGACTGTGTTATTATCAATGATGTGGGTTCATGTCATTACCAACAAGACAGACAGACAGGCAGGCAGGCAGAGAGACAGGCAGAGAGACAGGCAGGCAGGCAGAGAGACAGGCAGACGTGTGCAGTTTGTGGACAGCTGGATGAAATCAGCTGATTCACACACACACACACACACACACACACACACACACAGTCTAATAGCTTCCACATGACTCTGGGATGTTTGTGGTCTGTTCAGGCTGCAGCTGATTGGCTGGAAAGAATCATTTAAAGCGAGAAGATGAAATTAAAAACAGCCTGAAACATCAGAGCCAGCGGCCTTCACCTCTCTCTGTCATAAGTTTGTGTTGAAGCGACTACAACTCCCATGAGGCTTTGAGACAGAGCGGTGTCCCCAGCAGGAAACATAAAATATGATTTCTTATTATTTTAATATGTCAGACGAACAAACACCAACCAGAGAAAATACAAAAACAGGAAGTGAGTTTTACCACACACACAAAAGGCCCGCCCACTATCAGGAAGTCTGCACACTACTGGTCAATTCTGCCATCAAGACTTACATCACAGGAAGTAGTTTATCATATGGGCATGTGTTGTGTCTGAGCCAATCAGATGGCTGCTCACGGTCTGCACTGGACAAAACCTTTAGACCAACAGCCTGTCTGACTCTCTGCCTGCCCGTCTGCCTGTCTCTCTGCCTGCCTGTCTGTCTGTCTGCCTGCCTGTCTCTCTGTCTGCCTGTCTCTCTGACTGTCTGCCCGTCTCCCTCTCTGTCTGTCTCTCTGTCTGCCTGCCTGTCTCTCTGTCCGCCCGCCTGTCTCTCTGTCTGTCTATCTGCCTGTCTCTCTGTCTGCCTGTCTGTCTGTCTGCTTGTCTGTCTGCCTGTCTGTCTCTCTGTCTGCCTGTCTGCTTGTCTGTCTGCCTGTCTCTCTGCCTGTCTGCCTGTCTCTCTGTCTGCGTGTCTCTCTGGCTGTCTGTCTGTCTGCCTGTCTCTCTGTCTGCGTGTCTCTCTGTCTGTCTGTCTGCCTGCCTGTCTGTCTCTCTGAGGCTCTAGCCTCTTCATTGGTTGCTGTATGGGCTCTGTGTGGGCCTGTGGCCTGTGATTGGCTGCATCTCTTCAGGTGTGTCCAGCAGGTGAGTGGCATGAAGCGACGGCTGAGTCTCCAACACGCTTTCTGCTGAGTCGCTGTTTCTCCTCTCAGCCTGATTGATTATTCACAAGGGATGAGAAACCTGTCTGGTCATCAATACTGCAGACATAACAGCAACATCTGCCGCGGATGATATTATTGATTATTCATCTTATTGATTATTCATCGCCCCGACTGAGCAGAATGCAACGCTCACACCAGGTCAGTTAGTGACAGAGGTCTGCTTTCTAATGACACTGTGTGTTGTGTTGTGTTGTGTTGTGTTGTGTTGTGTTGTTGTGGCACACACACAACAATCCCGCTCTCTGACACACACACAGAGTCTGTGTGTTTGGATGGAGCTAAGCTAGGCTAGGCTAGGCTATCAGTGCAGTGACCCACAACAGCGAATGACAATGGAATAAAACAGGAAATGGCCGTTTGACATCAGTGTGGTTGTTGAGTCGCTGCGTCTCGAACGTCTGAAGGACATACATCCTGTTCTGACTCCGTGTGAATGCTCCTTCAGCCGGATGTGAACGGACACTGCTGCTCTCCTCACACTCAACCAGACTGTGAACAACAGTTTCCCTAGTGCTAAGCTAGACTAACAGTTCCCTTCTGCTGCCAGTCTTTGTGCTAAGCTAGGCTAACAGTTGCTGTCCCTGTGTCATATGAAAGGAACTGTTCCTGTAACACACCCAGACCACTGCAGCACTGTCACCTTCACAGCTCACACACACACACACACACATGCACGCACACACACACACAGACAACATGTCAGAAGCTGCAGCTGCAGCAGAATCAGATCGGAAGCGTTGCATTGTTTGGTGCAGCAGGAGGAGGTTCCTACATGCACCGACCCTTCCCACACACACGCGCTGCAGAAGACAAACAGCGTGAGAACAAAGATCTCCTCAGAACACACATCACAGGTGAGGATGACACACTCTTTCATTTGGCTCTGATCTGTTCTCCGAGCTGACAATCTAAAGGAGGTTCAAGGTCTTCTCTGAAATGTTCCCCTGGTCACTGAGAACGTTCTGACAGATCTTTAGGTGGGCCTCGTGATCCTTTAGGGGATTCTAGTAGTTCTTAGACTGGTTTAGTCATGCCTCATGGTGTTCTTTTGGGTTCTCGTGGTCATGACAGAGGTTCTGCAGGTGCTTTATGATGTTCTACGTTAGTGACATCCTGGGGTTCAGCTAATAGTTCATGTTGTCAGGGTTCCTTCAGGTGGTTCTGTTGGTCTTTTAAAGGATCTGATGCCACTGGGGTGGTTCAGGAGGCTCTGCAGTGCCTCATTTTAATGGTTCTTGTTGTCTTTCAGTCGCTGCTGGTTTTTGGTCTGTTTGCTGGTTCCAGTGGGTCTGAGGGAGATCATAGCTGTTGGTCTGGATCTGGATCTGCTCTGATCACAGCCCAGAACCTCCACATGTGGTCTAAACTGACTGATCTGCTGCAGATGTTCCTGATCCGGATCAGACATCAGGTACAGACAGACAGACAGGTGACAGACAGACAAGTGACAGACAGACAGGTGACAGACAGACAGGTGACAGACAGGTAACAGACAGACAGACAAGTGACAGACAGACAAGTGACAGACAGACAGACAGACAGGTGACAGACAGACAGGTAACAGACAGACAGGTTTGATGGATCAGCTTCATAAACACACCAGAGCTCAGAGGAAACAACAGCACCTTCACTGAAACTGGAACAAATAACCTTCAGCAGCAGCAGCAGCAGCACATTAAGGGTTAACATGAGTGTGTGTGTGTGTGTGTGTGTGTGTGTGTGTGTGTGTTGGTGGAGGGGGTGTGTCCATCTGTCTGCAGAAACAAACACACACAGAATACACACTGACACCACCGCCATCCTGCTGTGCATCCAATCAGCATGCACCGCTAAAATCAATGGATTATGAGTCAATCAATAAAATCACACACACACTCACACACATGCTTTCCACAGGCCTCCTGACTGGATTCGTTCTAATTAAAATCATCCTGATTGAAGCTGAAAACACAGACAGCAGAGGACTCATTGATCAGCTGATCGGATCAATAATAATCGAACATGTGTTGGCGCTGGAGCATCAGACGGGCCGTGGTTTGTCTTCAGACGGTCGGAGCTGACGGAGCAGCTCAGTCTCACACATCTGGCAGACGCAGTATCATGCAGCCATACTAGCCTACATTCACTGCGGCGAGATGTCGGTCAGTGTGTGCGCGTGCACGGCAGCCAGAGCGAGCGCGCGTATGTCATTCCCAGTCCCCCCGTCCCCCTCCCCCACCGCCACCACCATCAGGTTTATCATCGTTATTATTATTATTCTCCGACATTAAACGATGAGAATGAGCTGCGGCGCTGTGAGGAGGCTGCAGCTGTGCGCGCGCCGCCGTGTGTGCGTGCTCGTGCGGCAGGTATGCGTGTGTGCACGATGCAGATGCGGAGATGTGACAGCGGACTCACCCCTGGTCAGGCTGCTTCTGTCCATGTACATCGCGCAGCAAAACACAAATCCGGTCATTAAAGAGACTGTTGGTGCGGGGAGAGAGCGGCTCTCCCGGTCCACGCACGGAGAAGAAACCGGGTCACACAAACACACACACACACACACACACACACACACACTCACACACACTCCGGCACCGACCGGACCGCAGCGGAACGGATCCGACCCACAGGCGCACCGACGGTCCGGACCGGCTCACAGACCGACGGCAGACCGACAGGCTGCTGCTTCAGGACGGATAAGTAGGTTAGATCCGCTCGGTTTGGTTCAGAGGGCTGCCCGGTGTGCGAGCGGCGGGCGGCGGCGGAGAGAGAGGGGGAGTGAGAGAGAGAGAGAGAGAGAGAGAGGATACACCCCCTCCTCCCCCCTCCCTCTCTTTTGGTTTCCTTGACAACAAATTATAAAAAGCAGTGACAGTAAATGTGTAAATATGATCAGACTGACAATCAGACGAAATCTGATCACGTGATCTCGCCCAGTCACATGTCACCTACACACGTGTGAACATGATCAGACCGAGAATCATTGAAATATCAGTTATTGATCATTTACTGACAGGAAGTTTCCTGGAAGCACCAGAAAGTGCTGATGACGCATTATTAGTTATTGATTATTGGTAATTGATGACCTGCTGCGGGTCTGGTACTATGACGCCTGGGGAATATTCATTTCTCATTTTAATTGAAACAAGCGAACCTCAGAGTGCGGCTGCTGACCTCTGACCTGCCGGCAGCAGGAAGCAGAGGTGTCATGGCTGCTCTGTCTGCTATGCTAGCATTAACACTCAATAGCTAACAGCTACAGCTAGCTTGTTTTAGCTTAGCTTAGGAAGGTGTAGCACCATCAGTATCAATGACCAGTCTGTCATTCACCTGTTCACCTGAACACACCTGGCTCTCTGGGGTCGCTGCTAAGCCCCGCCCACTGCCAACAGGAAGTGATTCCTGCCGCACAGATCACCTCAGGCTCCTCATCCTCGCTGATCAATCAGTGATGTAACGAGTCATCATCAATCAGCCGAAACCAAAGCTCAGCATTTAAACTGACCCATGACTGAAACTCCACCCCCACCTCCGCCTCCACCCCCACCCGCACCCCCACCCACACTTCTACCTCCACCTGAACGCCTGAACGCCCCTGCAGCCTGCACCTGACCCTGCAACAGCGCCTGAGATAAGCCCCGCCCCCTCACACATTGCTCCAAATACAGAGATTTACCTCAACTATCTGCTGCACACACACACACTGTACACACACACACGTATTTCCTGTGTTTACCTGCTCACCTTCATCATCTTTGTGAACTGATTTGAAGCCTGAGCCACAGGCCCTGCAGCGAAACAAGCGCTCCTGACCAGAAGACAGCAGCTAACTCCACTCTGCAGCTGGGTCAAGACATGATGGACAAAACAAACACACCCCTGTTTATGGAGCATAAATATAGGCAGACAGACAGGATGATGAAAACAAACGCCCCCTGGTCTTTAGAGTTTGCACTTAAATCAAACACAATCACAGCAGCCAGTGATAGATAAAACAAACACACCCCAGTCACTGAGGAAGAAGGATGAGATTCACAACTGCAGAAGCAGAAATCAAACGCACCCCACTGAGCCTCAGTGCTGCAGTTAAACTCCACCCAGCTCGCTCTCTCTGGGGCTAAATAACAAACGCACCTAAACACTTCCACACATCTGAGTGAAGGGAAAAACAAACGCACCCTGTTATCATCTGGCAGGGGAGGAGATAAAACTACAGGCTGACCTCTGACCTCTAACCTCACACACACACACACACACACACACACACACACACACACACAGCTCCCCTCCCCCCGTGAGTGAGCAGTGAGCGACCCAGTGACCCAAAGACAGACATGCTCGCTCGTCCACCCCCCCCCAGATATCTATGAATGGAGAGAGTGTGTGTGTTCAGATGTGTGTGATTTAACCCCTACACACACAGGATGTCAACAGTTTTCTGTAGCTGGTGGACTTATTTATATTTTAATATGTGTGTGTGTGTGTGTGTGTGTGGTGGGGGGGCGGGGCTGATCATGTCGAGGCAGACAGGAAATGAGGTGATATGAGACGTGTGATGATGATGTCGCTGCTCTCTCCTGTCTTCAGCAGCTGATCGTCTATTTTTAACCTGCAGCCCTTCATTCATATCTGCTCCTATCAGCCTGCACGTGTCCTGCTGCTGCTCGGCATTCTGGGAGGACGAGGACGGGGGGGGCGCACAAACCCAGGAGCAGAACCACATGTGATCTTTGAGACAAAGCTTCACATGTGATGTCTTTGTTTGGTTGTGTCTGACCTGACACATGATCCTGCAGGAACGCACATCACTAACAATTCGGTCCAGATCCAGATGGTCCCCCTTGTAGTCCAGGACCAGGTCTGCATTAAACAGCAGCGTATCCATCCGCCTGACAGTTTCACAGGAACTAGCTCCAGCAGGAACCTCCTTGGGTTTTACATTCAGTGTGTCCGCAGAGTCACATGACATGTTTCCTGTCTCAGGATGATTTGCTGAATACCACCTGCACACTTCCTGTCAGACACATCCATGGACCAGAGTCGCACACTGTTAGCAAGTTAGCCTGCAGACTGCTGCAGTTTTACAGTGAAATGAAAGTGCAGCATCAGCACAGGAAGTAAAAACTCTTCTTCATGTCATCAGTCGATACCTGCACATCACAACAACATAAACTTTAAACGTTTGATTCATGTTGAGGTGCAGACCTGAGTTGCTGAGGCAACATAACACTCAGCAACAACATCAGCATCAACTCTGTTGCTGCTGAAGCTCAGATGCTGCAGCAGCTGCAGCTGTTGAATGCAGCAGGAGAGGCAGGCCCCTGAAGAGTGAACACACACACACAGACACACACCAGGCTGGTCTGGAGCTGATGGGGGAGATAAAGTAACTAAGTACATTTACTCAAGTATTGTATTTAAGTATGAATCGACAGGGCTGAGCTCCCGATGAGCAGAAAAGTGTGTGAGATCGTCAGAGTTTCAGCTGCAGCTTCAGAACGTTCAGTGAACCTCATGAACGAACAAAGCAACAGATGGAACCAGCAGAGAACGAACTTCCGGCAACATCCACAAGATTCAGCCAATCAGCACTGCAACATCTACACCCTGTGACACACACACACGCTGCAGGCCACTCACCTGTCCTGCGGGTGGAGCTGCTGTGTGGAGGTGTTGAGGTGGAGCTCAGGTGGTAGGAGAACCTCATGGTACTGAACTGACTGGAGAAGGAGGGTGGAGGAGGCGGAGGGAGGCTGAACCCAAGCAGGGTGCTGCGAGGCCGGTTCAGCTGCATCCCGTCACCTGCACAGGTAGGTCCGTCCTCACCTGGATACAGGTTTATCTCTGTTTGTCTGCAAGTTTACAATGAGTCACTTCCTGTTTGTTCAGGTCATCGTCAGGTTGCTTCGGCAACGAACCTCAGGCTCTGCGTCTCCCCCTTCACCCCCCCCCCCACACACACACACACTCCCATCGCTTCCTCCCCCGCTTGGCCTCTCACTCTGCACGAAGACTTGATGATCATCTCCTCTCCATCTCGTCCTGTCTCCTTCTCTGTCTCCTGTGTCTCCTCAGACAGTCGTTCCCTCCATCACAGGATCAAATCATGTGATTTGCAGGAGGAATCAGGTCACTCGCTCGGCTCAGGGCTCAGAGAGGACACACAAAGAGAAACCTGATCCTGGTCTTCGTGGTCTCTCAGAGCCGGACTCGTTCTTCTCTCTGTCGTTTCCTCCTGGAGGAGCTAATGTGCCGACTCAGCACCAACACACAAAACTTTCTCCTCCTGCAGACTCACTTCCTCCGCACACAGCCCCCCCTCCACCCCCGTCCAGACAGACAGAGAGACAGACTTGTAAAGACACAAAGACAGAGAGACAAGCAGAGAGACAGGCAGAGAGACAGGCAGAGAGACAGACAGGCGGTCGGTCGTCTCAGCAGTTTTAGGCTTTTGTGTGAGAATCTGAGCTGCAGCCGACACGACTCCTCCTCCACCCAGACATCTGATCTCAGAGCAGCTCCCCCCTCCTCTGCTTGTCTGTCTGCCTGTCTGTCTCTCCCTGTCTGTTTCTCATTTTCTCTCTGACCTGGAGAAAACTTCCACTCGTCTCCTTCGTCTTTTTCCTCCTTCCTCTTTCTGAGGATGAAACCAAAGGTTGGAGTCTGTGGAGGCTCCATACTGGAGCAGCTGAGCCGGGCGGCTGCAGCTCCACCCCAGTGCTGAACGTCAGTTTGTGACCTCAGCAGCTTCACTCACACCATCAGGAAAAAAAACATGAAAAGTGTTGTTGTTATGGTGTGTGTGTGTGTCTCCAGTTTGTTTCACCACATTTCTTTGTTTCATATCTAAAATCCAGTTTTATTGATAATAAAAACATTAAAAGCAGCAGAGACCGACGGCGATGATGATGATGACGATGATGATGATCACTCTGATGACCGATGAGTCTCTGATCTTTGGCTCCGCAGGCTGTAACGAGGCTGACCAATCAGGAGCAGGAACACATGCAGGAGAGCAGAGCAGGGTCAGGGGTCAGGGCTGTTTGGCTTTAATTCAGTTATAAACCTTCAGATTTCAGTCCTGGTTGATTCAGTGTGGTTACCATGGCAACGCTAAGACTACCTGAACACTTCAAGTCCCAGAGCTCAGTTTGACATGAGGTGTTCATGGACCCCTGAGTGCGCAGAATAAAATCTGAAGGATTATAACTCCATATGTTTCTGACGATCAAACAATCAATGATTAATCAATCAGTCATCAATAATCAGATTAGATTTACCTGTTTGTCCTCCACCAGGATGCTATAGACCAGGGCGGAGGAGGGGGGGCGGGCGGAGCAACGACGCCTGCCTGGACTCACTGAGGCTTTAATGGTGGTGCTGGTCTGCCCCGGTGCATTGTGGGTGGTGGGGGTCTGCCCTGGTGCATTGTGGGTGGTGGGGGTCTGCCCCGGTGCATTGTGGGTGGTGCACAGCTGCAGGGTGGTGTCTGCCGCTGAGCTGTTCACGGTGCTGCAGAGGAAACTGTCGACACTCCAACCTGCACAAACACAATGTGGCCAAAAGTATGTGGACAGAGAGGTGAGACAGGCACTGAGTGATGTGGACAGAGAGGTGAGACGGGCACTGAGTGATGTGGACAGAGAGGTGAGACGGGCACTGAGTGATGTGGACAGAGAGGTGAGATGGGCACTGAGTTATGTGGACGAGAGGTGAGATGGGCACTGACTGATGTGGACAGAGAGGTGAGACGGGCACTGACTGATGTGTGAAAAGTGAGACGGGCACTGACTGATGTGTGAGAAGTGAGACAGGTCTGAGTCGTCTGTGGTCGGAGACACCAGCGTGCTGCTCTCCTCCTCCTCGTCTCTTTGTCTCCTCCTCAGCTTCTCCTCACTCCTCCTGCGCTCTGACCTCCTCTGGAAGAGATTTGATTGGTCGGGCTGATGTGACATCACAGGAAGTGAGTCATTACTGACAAAACAGGTTCAGTGACGTCCTCACCTTCGACCTCAGTGGGCTGTCTGTCCACTGCTCCCCTAAAGACTCTGCAGTCAGACAGACAGACAGGCAGGCAGGCAGGCAGGCAGGCAGACAGACAGTCAGTTAGACAGTCAGTCAGACAGTCAGACAGTCAGACAGACAGACCTCACCTGCGTGCTGCAGCGCCTCCTGCAGGCTCCTCTGTGTCTCTCTCAGCTGCTGCAGCACCTGCAGACTCTGCTGCACCGGGTCTCTGTACCGAACACACACACACAGCAGGACACACACTCCCACACACACCATGAAGCGCCGCAACACACTCACGTACACAGTGAGCAGCTCCTGCGCACAGAGAACACAACAACTTCTCAACAAACAACAAACAAACAACAAGCAACCGTGGAAACACACTGACCACGAGTTCGTGCTCAGGATGATCCGAGCTCATCACGAACTGGTAGATCTTCTTCTCCAGGTAGAAGTTCACACACACCAGAGCCAGCAGCACCAGCCTGCACACACACGCACACAGACAAAATGTATGAATTAAGCACAAAACTAAAACTTCAGTGAGGTTCAACAGTTCAGCTCCACCTGTGGTTACCTGGCTGCAGGTGGAGGTGGAGTGGGGGAGTTACCTGGCTCTGGAGGAGCGCTGGGTGGAGGTGAGGAGGAAGGAGGTGCAGAGAGCAGCAGCGTTGTAGCAGTAGGAGCTCAGACTGTGAGCCTCCATCAGCAGGAAACTGTGCAGGAATGACACTCTGCTGAAGAGGTCGGACAGCACCACCTGCTGCTCCCTGGAGACACTGCTAAGCTCCGAGAACACCGACCGCAGGCCTGACGGGCACACAGGTGGAGACACGGACAGACAGGTGGAGACACAGGTGGAGACACGGACAGACAGGTGGAGACACGGACAGACAGGTGGGGACAGCTCCAGGCTGTGTGTAGTTTTACCCTGGGTGGAGTCTCTCAGGGTGACTCTCAGCTCCTCTCCACTGTTCAGGATCTGCTGCTGAGCCTGTAAGGCGGCACTCTGGGCATCAATCAGGTCTTCAGCCATCTTCCTGGTGGACTGCAGCTGCTCAGCTACACCTGCCGAGCTCTCCGTCAGCCTGACACACACACAGTTTGTGTTACTTTGAATTATAGTCAGTATTACCTGTGTGTGTGTGTTACCTGTTCAGGTGTCCTACCTGTGCATGGTGTTCTCAGCTCGGCTCTGCCAGGCCTCAGACTGCAGGAAGTGACACATGGAGTGTGTGCTGGTGAAGAACTCGGTGTAGGTGTTAAAGGCCACGGCATCCATCTCACCTGTGCACCTGCTGACGTCTGACCCCTCAGGGCATGATGGGAAATCCCTGCCTGAGCTGACAGAGAGGGAACGCAGGTTTCAACCAGGTGAAAATCACCTGTCTCAGATTCATTCTGAACAGAAATCATGGAATCATGATATTATGGAATCACATGATCAAAACAAACAAAACTAAACTTTAAACTTTTATTTGTTGTTTACAGTTTTCAGGTGAAGAGGATGTAAACAAACACGTCTGACGTTTTTATACCAGACTTTATAGAAAGACTCGTCACCTTCTGTTTACTTTACATTCCTATTTACTGAGTGTTTGTTTGTTTGTTTAGTGAATCCAGCAGATTTATTGTTCATGACACGATGATCTCTAAACTCCTCACAGCGCTGATAATAACCTGCAGAGTAACCAGAGGAGTAATCTGATACTGTCAAATAATCCATTACATGTCCTCCAGCAGGAAACGCAGCGTTAATTCTTCTGACTCCTGTGAGAAACTGGTTTAAATTGAGCGGACAAAAGACATTTGAACGTCTCATTGTGACTTCAGTTTGACTGTTGCACGAGGACGCTTTATGAAAATACCTCAGTAACACATTTACCGCGATACCTTTACGTTTAACGGAGCATTTTTACGGTATTTGTACTTTTCCCGCCGCAGCTCGTCTCCCTCACGGACTCCACCTGCAGTTAACTGATTCCAGTCTCACCTGCTCAGGTGACACAGGGTGAATCTCAGCGCGATCTGGCTCTGAGTCTCTGACGTCAAGTCCCGGCAGCGCGTGTCCAGGTGCTCCAGAGCTCGCGCCCAACACTCTCCGTACCTGGGCTGAACGACGAGGCTCCGCACGCGCCGCAGCTCCATCCGGCCGCGCTCAGGGTCCACACCAGAGCCGGAGGAGAGTAGGAGCATCAGCAGCAGCACCGCGGACACCTGAGCCGCCATCTTCACCTGTCTGCAGGTCAGTCTGCTCAGCCAATCAGGGAGCCAGGTTTTCACCCGGCCAGAGGTCACCACGAGGTCACGAGCGTCTGAGCTGCGAGAACTTCATGCGTGGAAACAGAACTAGTTCTTATTAAAGATTAAGTTGATTAATTGAACTCATAATAAATATTAGTCTGCGGTCACGTGACGGTCTCTGATTTAATCTCACTTCCTGTTTCTGATCTTTGACTTTTATTCTTCCATATCCACATTTTTAAACCTTCAGTTGAAGCAGAAACGATGACGACCAGCAGGAGGCAGCAGTGCACCATGGGGCCAGTCTGCTCACGTGACCTGACGGTGCCGCGGTGCCTCATGGTCCTGTAGTTCTTTTAGCTTGAACAATAACACACAATATAAACTATGACGCACTGCAGGCGAGAACACTTGTCAGTTACCGAGCAACGCAGCAGGACAGAGCCATGAAGGGGCTGATCAGGTGGAGTCTGCACCTGAGGAGGCTCCGTCAGGTGACCCCACCTGGAGCCAGTCCCATGCTGCAGAGCCTCATGTGTGATTCAGTGATTCAACACAACTTTATTAGCAACGCGAGCACAAAGTCAATATGAAACAGGCTCATGGAGGAAATCTAATAACAGAAGTGTGTAGAAAGAGTTCAGCGTGTCGGACTCAGCAGTGAAGCCTGAGCATGAAAATAGGTTTGAATATTAAAGTTTAAACAAACAGCTTCACTGCAGAACAAAACTCATTGTTCATTTTAACCAATCAGAATCTGTCAGAGTTGTGATTTTTACAGTTTCTGCAGCTTTTTATTATTTCATATCAGATTATTTAAGATGTTTTCTGATCAGCTGTTTCACAGAATCATCAATATAAATATTAATAACACACAGTTTATTGTTAAAGCAGCAGGGTTTTAAATGGGAGTTTAATGTAGGTGTGATGTCCCAGGTGTCACCTGCCTGTGTGTGTGTGTGTGTGTGTGTGTGTGAGAGCTACAATCAGTCAGACGGCCACACATCAGGGGACAACAAACGCTTTTAGTTAGAAAGAAAAATAAGAAAACAGGTAAAAACTAGTTTTGTCTACAGCGACAGTGTATTGGAGTTTCCACTGAATTCCAACCAGAGTAAAAGCAGAATATTCATCCTCAATATTAGCAACTATGAAGTCACCACACACATCACTACTAAGTCTAGAAACACAACATGGCTTGGCTGACATGGTGGCTTCTGGCAAGACGCACAATATTATAGGCACTAAACTCTGGAACATGCAATATGGTGGCTGGTTACTGTAGTTTGTGCCGGGTTGAGTCCTGTGGAGTGAGTCCGTTCACATAGGGACGTTTGATTTCTGCAGCTGCGTGAGAGACAGCATGCGAACAGGTTCACTGCTCTGAGCAGACTGGGCGGCAGGCGGAGCCACACGTACGCAGGGGTGAGGCTGCTTCAGCTCCAGGTGGGTACAAGGTCACGGCGATGTGACGGGTCAGGTGAGCGGGCGAGGACATTAAAGAACGAGGCACGTGTATTTTATCCGGGGTGAAGACATTCACGTATTGGACTAGTTTCTTTCTGGTTGAGGGGTGAAAAGCTCAGTTCTCCACCGTCATCGCTAAAGTGCTGGAGCTTCCCCGAAGAACACGAAAGGTGCAAGTGAAGCTCATCGCCGTCAGAGGCGCCCAGAGGCGCCGTCAGAGGCGCCGTCAGAGCGTGAACATTCACACAGCGTCTGTGGGTTCAGATCTGAGCCGCACGGTCAGAAGCTGCTGCTTCACATTCACTGAAGGTTTGTGACCAACATGAAACTCCTGCGAGAAGCCTGAGGCCCTAAAACAACTACGACTCCCAGGGTGCATTTCACCAACATGCAGCCAATCACAGAGCTTCATGTTAACACAGCGCTGAAGGTGATTCACTGTCAAACACGATTTTACAATATGCGGACGACATTTCCTGATTCTGGGTCAGTTTCAGATGAGTTCGGTCACCATGGCAACGTATTTTTTTAATGTTTAGCGTCATTTTTAAAATAAACGATCTGTTTTTATGTAAATAACGAGTTGTTTAGACGGAGGCTCCTTCAGGACCTCCTTCCTGTGTTTACACTCCCACTCCTGCACCAACCAATCAGAGGAGAGAACAGCATCACATGGTTCATTTTGGTTCACTTGAAATTTCCTTACTGTGTGAAAATGAACCGAACTTCAATACGTCTGTTGACAGTGACATCAGACTCTGGACTCATGGATCTATAGATGATTGACTGATTGATAAGGCACCTCCAATCATTTCGTCTCAGCGGTTACACAAAGTTCATTCCCCTGTAGAGATGTCTGTCTCCAGATGATGTGTGACACTTTCCCAGAACCAACGAAACCCACGCTGTCTGTGGTGACACTCGCTGGACGCCGTCTTTGAGTCGCTGCGTTCAGACTGAAAGCTCATTAAAGCACTTTTCCTTCAGTCAGGAGGATTTCATGATTCAATCTCAGAAACGTTTAGACGATCGCAGCTGGACCTTGAGTTTCTGTAAAGTGATGGTCACAATCGCCCTGCTCTCAGTCGTCGCTCTCCGATCGCCCTCACGCTCTCAAATCTGAACCTACAGATTCGCAGTTAGTTCTCTGCTCACTGTGCAGGTTTGCGTCGCTGTCTCCAGCTCATCTGACACCACCTGGAGCCGAATCAGACCTCGTTCAGGGTTTAACTTCAGAGGAACATCTTCCCTCGCCACACGACTGACATTGGACCCGAGGTCGACCTCTGCGTACGTGCTGCTCCAGTCGAAGGCCTGCAGGGTCTCCGAGCGACATGCAGGCGGTTGATTGTACAAACTGGAGGAGTGCAAACTGTTCCAGACATTCAACACGAAGACACGATAAAAATGACCCCCACTCTTTCATTAAGACTAGGAACTAAAGTAAAGCTACTGTAAAAGTGGGTTTGGTTTGATATTAAAAGCGCTTCCTTTGGAAACAAAAAGACCAAAACAAATGATGAAGACCAGAATGGAAGAATCTCTACGCTGGAAGAACAACTCGCTTGTTTCAAACATTAAAACCACGAGGAGCGCTCGACGTGTTCGCATCAAACAGCTGACTCGTCTTTCTGAGGCCGTTCGGCCGTCTGACGGGAGGATCGGGAACTCCTCGAGTTGTTCGGATACTCCAACAATGACAGGTGTCAAAGACAGAATGAGGTCTGCGTAGAGTCAAACTCATACATCAGATTCGCTACCTGTAGGGGGACGTCTGGAAGTGGATGGAGAACATTACCCCCCCTTCGTGGGCTTTAATGGAAAATGGGAACAAAAAGTGAGATTTCTAAGAAACCAGTTAAAGGTGCAAACCGCCGCCTCACATCACCTCCGAGGCTTTCAGTCAGGACTAGTTTCAGTAAGGGACCGTCAGTTAAGAGCAGGACTTTAAATAAGAGACTGTCAGTCAGCAGCACGACGATGAGTAAGGGACCGTCAGTCAATAATATCAGAGTTTAAAGCTGTATAACAGAGACAAAACAATAAACTATCAAAATACGAAATAAAAAAAAGAGGTTATATTCCGGAAGCAACGTTTCGTTCAGAGTAATGTGTTGTTAAGCGTTGGTTTTTAGTTCCAAACTACTCCCCCCCTCCCCACGGAGACTAGCGGGACACAACAGCTGCCTTTTGATTATATGTACACACACACTTTGTTTATCGGTTTTTCCTTTTTGTTTGTTTTTCCTAGAAAAAGTCACTATCCGTTCTCCAGCTGTCCCTCAGTGCCCGGGTGGTTCTCAGATCCAGAACTTTACAGAGTCAGACGGAGTCCTGCCAGCTCTGTGTGAAATCATTAAACCTCCGCGAACAGCCCAGTCACACTCCTCTTCCTCCAGGTGCTGACTCAGTCCGTCAGTCTACCAATCGCTCAGCCTGTCCGTCAGTCCGTCAGACCGATCAGCTGACTCTTTCGCTGACGACCGTCCGTGACTCTACGGTTTCCTCTCGGCTGGGGCAGGGGACGGCAGACTGGGGGACGATGTCTCTGAGCTCCCTGCCCTCACCCGCTGCCTCTGGCTCCGCCCGGAGCCTAGCCCTACCATCTGCCCCAGGGACCAGACCGACCCCAGCCCCAGCTCCTCCTGGAGGTACAGAGGTGGGAGGCCTCGAGGTGCTGTTTGACCCTCTTTCACCTCCTAAAACCTCTCTGCTCTCTGATGCCACCACCGGCTCCCCTCTCACCTCTGCCCTGACACCTTCCACACTGACCTCTCGACCTGGCAGCAGGCTCCCTCGGCCAGGCCGTGTCGTACTTAAATCTTGGGGCTGTTCACTCTGGTTCTGCTGAACAGGGACCTGGTTGGTCCTGGGTAAACTGGGAGGCGGTCGGTGGGATGAAAGGTGCTGCACATGTGGCCTGGTGAGCTGAGGGTGGGGCTGCAGTTGGGGACGAGGCGGTGTTTGAATCCGCTGAAGGTGAGGTTGTGCTTGGGATTGGGGTTGGGATTGGGGCGGCCTCGGTTGAGAAAGAGACTGTCTGGGTTGTGGTCTGTATTGAGTCTGGTGTTGTTGTTGCGATGGTTGCCTCGTCTGCTGCTGGGGCTGCGCTTGATGTCTGGGCTGCAGGTGAGTTTGAGGCTGGGGTGGGGTCCTGGGCTGGGTTTGAGGCTGAGTTTGGGATTGGGTTCTGGGCTGGGTTTGAGGCTGTGTTTGGGTTGGGGTTCTGGGCTGTGGTTGTGTCTGAGTTGGGGTTCTGGGCTGGGTTTGAGGCTGAGTTTGGGTTGGGGTTCTGGGATGCGGTTGAGGCTGCACTTGAGCAGAGGTTCTGGGCTGCAGTTGAGGCTGAGATTGTGCAGCGGTTCTGGACTGGGCTGAAGGTGGAAGTTGGGCCGGGGTCCTGGTTTGGGGTTGGAGTTGAGGTGGCAGTGATTGCCGTGTCTGGGGTTGAGATTGTTGCTTTAGCTGTGTTTGGGATTGGGATGGGTGCCTGGGCTGGGTTTGGGGTTGCAGTGCTGTGGGGGACTGAGTCTGTGAGTGTGGATGCCTTGTTTGGGGTGGATGAATGTGAAGGATGGATGGGGATGGAGGAGGGTGGGGCTGCGGCTGAAGCTGGGTCCGGTGCTGGGCTGGGGAGTGGACAGGATGTGACTGTGTTTTTTGGGGGGAGCCCTGGGGCTTATTGTGGGTCTGAGATTGGGGTTGTTGGGGCCGTGGTTGGGGTAGGACAGGCCTGGTAGGCGAGGGTTGGAGTGCCGGGTATCGAGGCTGTGCTTGGGGCTGACTGGGAGACTGGGTTTGGGGATGCTGCTGGGGACGGGGTTGGGGCTGTTGGCGGAGCTGAGAGGGAAGATGCCGAGGTTCAGGCAGGGACTGTGGTCTGGGAGGAGCTTGCTGGATGTGCTGGGAGTGTTGGGTGGTGAGCTGAGGCCCAGTCTGGGGCTCAGCTTCAGGCTTGGACTGGCTTGAGGGTGCTGGGTGTCCAGAGGCTGGAGGAGCAGGAGGAGAAGAAGGTTGATCCAGTGTGGAGGGAGAGGAATGTTGGTGACGATGATGGTGGTGGTGGTGGTGGTGATGATGGTGGTGGTGTTTGTGAGGCGGCCGGTCCTTCCGTTTGTGGCTTTTTGATGGACTAATGCTACTGCTGCTGCTGCTACTCCTTCCTCCTCCCTCTCCTCCCTGATCACCTACATCTTCATCTTCTTCTCCTCTGCCTCCACCGTCTCCTGCTGCTAGTCCTGTTTTCTCCTTGTGCTTCCTCCCTTTGTGACTTTTGTGTCCATGTGATTGGCTTTCCTCTGAAGCCGTGGGCTGAGGTTCGGAGGTCGGAGCTCCCTCCACCTCCACACTCACCCTTCTCTCAGTTTCAGTCGTTGTGGCTGCTGGAGTCTGAACCGTTTCCCTCTCTTCCACCGTCTCTCTTGTTTTACGTTTTTTGATTGGCAGGGCTGTTTCCTGGACGACAGGTTTGGTGGAAGACTCCTTGGCCGCCCTCCGTTTGGCCTCGGCAGCTAAAATGGCGGCTGCAGCATAGCTCCCAGCGGTTGAGCTACCAGAGGTTGTTGCTGAGGAGGTGGATGCCGTGGCAACCGATGACGCTGCTGAGGCTGAGGTTGGTTTCCTGCCCCGTTTCTTGGGGGCAGTCTGTGGTGGCGCCGGAAGTTCCTGTTCTGATTTCCTCTTTCTGCCGGGACGGGACTTCGGCACAAGGGCAGGAGATACCACCTGCAGGGAGTTAGCATATCAACAAGTAGCATTAGCATCAGCAATAACTTCAGCCCTGAAACACAAACTTTAGTTTCTGATCCACATAGCCGAAGAGTTTGGCACTACCTCAGCTCCTCCAGACAGTCCATCATAAAACCCTTCTCAGGTTCGAGTTTTAACATCATTACCCCAGAAAAGTCCCCCAGACTGCAGGCAGCACTGCACTTTCCTGGTGTAGCTCACCTGGGACCTGATGCTCAAACAGGAAGTCCTTCCACCACAACAAGGAGGTGATTCACAGATGAGGCCATTGATTACAAACATCATCATTTAAATGATTCAGCAACATCTTTTGACACTGCTCCGTCTTTATGTGTCAAACCTTTAAAGACTTCCTCTGAGTTTCAGTTTACCGCTTAGAAACTTGGTTTTAAAGATTCAGAGTTTCAGAGGGAAACGTACAGAAGGTGCCGTCACTTTTGTCTAGCACTGCGCTGCTGTTCCTAAACGCAGCACGGGTGACATCTCTGGATCCTGACTGTTCACACTGCAGCAACCTTTAGCAAAGGAAAGGAGGATACGCCGTCTCCTCCTGGCAGCCTGGTGTTGGTGCAGTGGATGAATTCTCCTTCACATCTTTCATCAATCTCATGTTCAGGAAGTGATGGAGGACTGAACCCCAGTGTCTCTGATGATGACTGACCTTTGAGGCAGTGGAGGTGGTGCCAGCAGAGGACTCGGCCTTGCCAAAGGGCATCTTGACCAGCAGTTTGCCCGGAGTTTTCTCAACAACACGCTTCATGGCCACGCCCTCTGTAGCCTGCCGCATCTTCCCGCTGCCTGCACAGAACCAGGAAAACAGATGTACAACTCAACACAACAGCAAACAAACTCTTCAGATACATTTTTCGTATAAGTGCCTGACTACCTTTGGGCCGCCCACGGCCCCGCCCCGATGGTTTCACCACCTTCGGTTTCTTAGGTGGACGCCTCTCACGGCGGGATGGGCTTCCGCGTCCGGTGACGGTGAAATCAAAATCATTTGGGTCGGTGGTCGTGTCGCCAACTTTCTGGAAGTAGGCAATAAGTTCCACCTTGGAACGAAATGCCTTCCCCTCTGAACTGAAAGATAAAGACAACAGTCATCGGTGACACGGTGCTGCTACTCCACCTCCTCTGACACGCCATCGGGTGGGTGTGGCTTACTTGATCAAGTAGACGTCAAACTTCCCCGCCGAGCGACCAGACTTCCTCTGTTTGAGTTTGCGGGTCCAGCCTTCAGGCAGTGACGGGTCATCGTACAGCGGCCCGCGGTCCCGAATGATGGAGCGTCGCTGCCTGGGAGAACCTGCGGACTCGCTGCCGGCTGCCGTCTCTGACCCCGGCTCGTCTGACGGCCCCGCCACCGGCTCCGACACCTGCTTGGGTGAAGCAACATGGAAGCAGCTTCTCTCTACTGAGACATTTACCCTGGGTTACATTTTAGTGTCAGTAACACCTCTCCTTACCTGCATATGTGGCTCCTTCCCTGTCTGCGGCTGCAGCGTGGCTGTTGTGGTCGATGCTGTGGTGTCTGCCCCCCGTTCAGCATGACGGCGTTCCCGGCGGGCCTTCTTCGTCTTACTGTGGGACCTGTCTCTCTCTCTGGCAGAGGGACGGGGGTCGACAGGTCCCTCCTCACCTTCTTGACCCTCATCCCTGCAGAAAAGAGACGACATCGTCTCTGTTAACATCATGTGAGTGATGACATCATATGGTCACAGCTGCAATCTGGCGACCAGCTCCAGCTGTGATTGGTCAGGTGTGTTGAGGTGAGAGTTAAAATCCCACCCACTGCACTCTGAAAGGTGTTGATGCCGCTGACACATTTTCTTTTTTAAAAACAAAACCCACCATCCAGATGAACCTGCCTGTCGCTGCAGATCACATGATCGGTCACATAGGCTGGCCTTGCAGGTGTAAACAGGAAGTAGACTGTTTGCTCAGAAAATACTTTGGATGAGGCAGCGAGGAGACATGGATCACATCAGACATGATAGACCACACATGCCTCGCTCTTTCTCTTTTTTTTTCTGGGTTTCTTCATGTTTATATTACATATTTTGGCATTTAAGCCTTTATTTTGAAAATAATATAACAGGAAATTCTGGAAAACAGCAGCAGAGAGGTGACCATGTGTGCTATGGTGGTCAGAGTTTAATTTACTTGTCACCACATTGTTCGTCACAAGCTGACTGAGAGATGTTGATCATGCTCTGCACGATGTTGAACTGGTGCCCTTACTGTGAAAAGCCTTCAGCACTTCCTGTGGGAACCTTCAGAAGCTCGCTGTGAAACATTTAGATAGTTTGCAGCAGACTGAGGTTTTCATTGCAAATTGCAGGAAGTGCTGAGATACAGCCAGTGACAGTGTCCCTGAACGCACCAACAGGAAGTTTTCAAGTCGTCCTCACAGACAGTCTGAATGTTTAAGGTGGACGTAAACAGGAAGTGATCGTCACAACACGAGGAACAGATGATGTTTCTGGTGTTTTACACTTAATTCACAAACAAAACATCTTCTATCTCCTTTAATTTCATCTTATTGACATGTTTGAAGTTTTATAGTTTCACCACCTTTCTATGAGTGTTGCTTTGCAAACGACAGTCTGCTCGCATTAACTCTCCTGGACTTTATCTATACATGTGATTAACATTTACAGTTAATCAGTGCAACACATCATCAACCATTAATTACTATCAACAGATTAAAAAACAGTTTTACTGATGGTCATCCAGCTGTTCACTCTTCATTAATGGGAAAATAATTGGCTATAATCAATTATTCAGCAAAAATGACAAATATGTATTTAAGGATATATTTTAACGTTGATTGGACAAAATGTTTTAGATTCACTTATTAATCAAAAATGAATTATTTTACATTAATTTATAATGAAAATGATGAGAAAGGTTATAGTAAATATAAAAAAACACAAACAAGGGAAGATTTTTTTCTGTTTTTACAGTTTTTACAAGTTATTTCATCACTTCTGAATTTAAGTTTCAGGACACAGAAATAACTCGCTTCAGTTTTCGGTCTAAATGTGTCCTGAAACAGACGTATGACGATTCCAGAGAAACAGGAAGTGATGCTCACAGACACGGCGATGCCGAGCTGCCGGCGGCCATCTTCACTCGGTGAGCAACTTCCTCTCCACAAAAACACAGAACAAGCAACAAATCATGAAAACCATGATCCCAGTCCGTCAGACAGCAACTTCTCTGACGAACCGAGTACATCTGTGTGTTTACAGCTGGAACGACGAGTCACTGATCAGTCAAACAAATGAAATGAACTGCCAAAGGTTTTCATTATTAAATATTCCAGCTTCTCCACTTTTGTCATCTCAACATCTGGATACACTGGACAGGGCACAGCGGACGGCCATGGCTGTTCCATGTGTTTATACACAGTTAATTACCCCTGATTAACCTACAAGTTAAAGAAGAGTTTATTCATCCGTACTGTGTCAGTTTCAGCCACAGTTTCACATCACAGGAAACTGAGGACAGAAGCCTCCAGTCTATCACCTGCTGACCCTGTGCGGGGGTCTCGACCCTCAGGTTGGGAACCCATCGGAGTGAGTGAATGAGTGTGTGTGTGTGTGTGTGTGTGTGTGTGTGTGTGTGATGAGACTGCAGGTGGAGGTGAAGCAGGAGGAACAGGAAGTCCCCTCCACGCACACACTATCTACCCACACACACACACAGACTGCCTTGTGCACCTAAAGTTGCAGGTTCGATTCCCGCCTGATCCCTGACACGCGCGCGCAGCTGCCTGGCTCAGCGGCAGCTTCTTGCTAATGAGGGTAATAATCAGTTCAGGCTCGCTGCGGGGGGGGGCGGGGGGCTGCGGGCCATGTAACGGGGTGGTTGTGTGCGTGTGTGTGTGTGTGTGTGGGGTGTGTGGGGGTGTGGGGTGGGGTGTGGGGTGGGGGACCCAAGTTATTGTCTCAGATGAAAACACATCCTTGTGTTTGCTAACGTGCTAGCAGAATGTTAGCTACCTGCCTGTCTAACGGAGGCGGGTGGACACAGCGCCGGTGACCGGGGCTGTGATGTTTGTGACGGACACACCTGCCGTTGTGGTCTCCGGCCTGACTTCCTGGGTAGTTGTGTGGAAGTCAGAGCGTTAGGCGGCGCACAGAGAGTGGGCTAAACTAAAGCTGACGTCCGTCCTCCGCCTGGCTACACCAGCAGCTAAAGTACACTTAGCAGTGTAAGTTGGTGACGAGCCCCTGCCAACCCTGCTCCGCCGAGACAGGCCGGGGTAAAAATCAACGCACTTTTACTTCAATAAAACACACGATAGAAAATAGTCGGCGGCAGTCGGAGGCGGCGGCAGCGGCGGCGCTTTAACGGAGGATAAAACGTAAAAACCCACTTACAGCTCCTCTCTCCGCTCTCCACGGCGGCCATTTTTATTTAAATAAATATATTAAAAAGCCTCCAAAACATCTTCTGTTCCTCCTGCTGCACCCCGCCCTCCGACTCCATTTCAACCGCCGCCAGTGAACAAACACCGCGAGATCTGAGTGGAAGATGAGTCAACGCAGCAGGGGGGGCGCGTAGTCCCGCGAGTAGAACTCACGTCAAAATGAGGCGTTTAAGAGATAGTTTAAAAGTGTGTAAACATAAACCAAGCAATCTGTTTTGACACAGGAAAGGCTTATTAATTAACATTAACATGAATAATCATTAGTAAACCCACAGAGGTAATGTAGGATCATTTAAAATATGAAAATGCATCTTCAAAAAAACCGAAACAATAAAAATCTGAAAATACATGGAATAGTACAGACAAATAGATTCAAATAGTTATACATCTGAAATATCAGTCAACACAATATAAAATAAACATCTGGCTAATAAAATAATCAAATCTAATCAAAAAATTGATTAGATTAATGGAAACAACATATACTACAGAAAATGTATACACAGTAATTTAATATTTATTTAATGTTATATTTATTATTCATATATTTAATATTAATAACACACATGATTCAGCACCTCAGAAAGGCAGAGAAAATAATGATGAAAAGTTATCTTCTTCATCTCTTTTCGCTCTGGCTGACATTCTGGATAGAGAGGCTGCCCATGGTGACCTCTGACCTCCGATTATTGTCTCATCCATCCTTACAGCTCAATATTATACTTAAATATTTCACTTTTGCATGTTGTTTAGCTGTGTGGCTCTCAGACACTCTCACAGAGACTGACTTTAAATATTCACATAAACACATGCATGTATTTTTATCTTTTAATGAATAATTCCTTTTTTATTGTATAATTCTTATTTGTAATTAAATCGTCAGTCTTCATTTCACACTGGCCTGTATTTTATTGTTTATGAAACTTAATCTGAAACACGCTGTGTCAGGTAACGTCAACAGGTTGTATCAGAATGAGCAACATACAGTTTATTAAACTTAATTAGACTGAAAACAGTGACGAACACTAAAGGTCCAGGTGCGTTCAGGTGACCTCTTTTTCTAGGTCCATTTTCATCATGTTTGCACACCAATAAATTGGAAAAAATAAAAGAAAAACTTAAAACAAACACTGACAACATTATTAAACAACATATAAATACACAAAAGCAACGTGAACGTCTTCACACACACACACAAAATTCAACTAATGATGCGTTCAGGTGCTCCTCAATGACGCGCAAAATCACAAGTGTCTTAGCTTGACAGAGCAGAAGCTGTGTGTGTGTGTGTGTGTGTGTGTGTGTGTGTGTGTGTGTGTGTGTGTGTGTCACACACTCATTTGTTTGCGTGAGTTGGGTGTGATGTTAGCGTACTGTAAGAACTTCATACTTGCCGTAGTTCAAAAACGGAAATGAGCTTGAGTCAGAGCAACTAAAGAGAAAGTCTTTATCCAGGACTTCTGTTTTCCTAAACAAAATAAAATGTCTACCTATCATTGCTCTCTGTCTCTGTCTGTCTGTTCTGGTTCGTCTGTAGATGACGCTATGATATTATTTGTTTTTTGCACTTTGTTCTTCTTCTACTGCTTTCTTCTGTTTCTTCTCAGAAATCCTCTCTGCATGAAAAAGCCCAGTCCTTGCTCGGTCAGTTGCAGTCAGATGTCGGGGACTTCTTCAGCTGGGTCTATGAGCTGATCTCAATTTGATGGTGGTGGCACAGGAGTCATCTGGTGAACTTCAGAATTTATTTCAGAAACAGTATTTTTGATTTTATACTGATTTTTTTCCTCACGTGACATATTGCAGCATCTTAAAACATCAGTTTCTCAACACTGAAGCGATCAGTGTTTGACACCTGGTCAGTGCAGACTGAACATCTCATATGCAGACGTGCTGTGGCTCTTCATCAGAGACACTTTGAGACGTTACTGATAATTTTCTTAGTCTTCCTGCTTTTCTTCCTCCTCAGGCCCAGACCTCACTGCACGGTCACGGTCTCACCAAGTGTTTAACCCTTTTATTGAGATTACAGCAACTGGATATCAAATTAATGATTTGAGTCTAATGATCATGTTCTGTTTTGTTATGTGTGGTTCAGACTTCCCGTATTTTCAGTGTGTTTGATGACTCTGAAGTGAAGCGTGACAGTTTGTTCTTGGCTGTTGTTTCCTGTGTTGTTTCGTCGTTCTTGTTAATGCAGAACGTGAAGTGTCTTTTAAATGAATATTTTGTGATAAGCTGCTTGAGGCCTCCGCTGCAGATGTCACGCAAGGACCTTTATTTTGGAGGAGCTCTGACCGGAACTGGCTCATATAGACACGAGCTTGATGACGTAGTTGGCGGAAGCAGTGGAGGAGCTGAACTCCAGAGTTTCCTCAAAGTTTGTAACGGGTTTGTTCTGGTGAGACGCAGCGTTCCGATCCCGGTGTGAACGGTGGCCGATAGCCTGTTAGCCCGTTAGCTCGTTAGCTGTTAGCCTGTTGCCTGTTGCCTGTTAGTTGTTAGCTTTCATTTAAAGCATGTCGGTAGGGAGACCCGGAGGGCGAGTTCCCGTACAAGCTGCCGCCCTCCGTCCAGTGGACTTCTTGCCAGATCATGGACGGATTGTCAGACCTGGACTGGACCCGTTTCGGTGAGTAAGAACCAGGACCAAGACCGCCTACTGACACCGAGCCGAGACCTGGTCTGTCGTTTTAATGTGGGTCTGGAACCTGGTCTCACATCCACCTTGACCCTCAAAAATCCGAGAGACCGTGTATCTAGCTCTGGTTCGTCTTCAATCTGTCTGTCTGTCTTCTGCCTGCCTGCCTGTCTCTGCCTGCCTGTCTCGCTTCTCTCTGTGTCCGTCTCTTTCTCTCTGTCTGCCTTTCTGCTCTCTTTCTCTGCCTGTCTCTCTCTGCCTGCCTCTCTCTGCCTGTCTCTCTCTTTCTGCCTGTCTGTAGCCTCAGAGGTCCTCTGTGAGCAGACCGCCGTGAGATTTGCTGCGAGGAAGGAGAGGCGAACCGACTGGGTGATGAACCAATGGGAGAACAGGAACGGCCGTATCGGGGAGCTGATCGACCTGTTGAGTTGCCTGTAGCTGCTTCGCCTGCGGATAATCCCCGGTGAGTTGTGGCCCTGATGACCCCCTTGATGTGAGTTTCTCTGACCTCTGATAGGTTTGATGGGTCAAACACCACCTTTTGATACTTCACCTGTTCGTTCCTCTGCAGGGGCGCGCCTGGCTGCAGCCTCCCCCCTCCCCCTCCACATGCCTCCCCCACTCCCTCCCCTGTCTCTCAGTTTGACCCCCTTCCAAACAACAGTCCCAGGCCCAGGCCACACAAAAACACCCGGCCAGCTGGTTCAGCAGGTAACACTCGCACTCGCACTCACACACTCACATGCACACACACACACACACACACACACACACACACACATGTTCCTGTCAGACTGTTGACTCAGTTCATTGTGTTATGAAACAGGAAGTAACCAGAGCAAACAAAGTGTAAATAAACATGTAAACAAACATGGACTCACTGTTTGTTTGTAGAAACTGTTGCAGGGTTTCAAAACTGCTGAGTTTACAAAGTAACTAAAGCAGAGGAATGTAATCGAGTAGACTCAAGACGTTCTAGAAAGCACAACACTTTTAACAAATACTCAGGATAAAAGTACCGAGTAAATGTTTCTCTCGGGTGTGAGTGAGACTCCAGATCTGAGGCCTGTGATGCAGCCAGTGTTTATGTTGCAAAGGGTTATGGGTAATCTCGCTTGTGACTGCGGAGGTCATTTAGTGCGCATTTAGGGCACCGCTGCCACCAGAGCTGATCGCTGTGATGCAACTCACTCGCCAGTATCCAGACATCCCGCCCACAGGAAACCACTAACATCAACCAGCCAATCACAGCTCAGCTTCTCACACTGAGACCTCGCTGTAATTAAGGCAGTGCTACGATCAATGAATGACAGGAAGTCTAATGTATGACATCATCGTCTCTCTTCAGAGGATAAAGGAGGGGGGAGACCACCCCCATACCTGCCCCACTCTCCCCACTGCAGTCCAAATTCAACCCCCCCCCCCTGGTAAAAACAACACACACACACACACACACACACACACACACACACTCTGTGTGATGTTAATACGAATATTTGGATAATAAACACAACGGCGATAGATATCATCAGGGCAATGATTGGGTGATGTGTTGGGCGAGGAGGAGGTGCATGCTGGGGACGGACGGGAGTTCTCCTGCAGGTGGAGGGTGGGGTTCAGGTCGGTACAGAGCCACCCCAGGAAGACGGACTGCGCCATCAAGAGACCCAAACAGGTCAGCTAATCAGAGCCAAGAGATCAGAACAGCTTTTGCTGTTAATGAACCTGCTGTCACATGAAAACAGGATGTGATGTGGGCAGTCAGTAAAATAATGAAACGTGATGATTATTGATCATTATGCTTATTAAAATATCTAAATCAAACTTAAATGATAATAAATAAATGAAAACATACTGGTTAAAAACTTAAAAAAAAAATTCTTCAACCTATCTGTGAAACAAAAAACTAGATTTTAATATTCAAACTTTATTATTTTTTATAAAACATTCATTCTACTTAAGTTGAAGGTTCAGTTAACAGGTGCTACTGCTAGCCAGTGTTAAGCAATGTCAGCTAACATTAGCTAGCTAATGTCAGCTTAACGCTAGCCAGTATCAGCTAATGTCACTCAATATTAGCCGGTGTCAGCTATCGATAGCCAGTGTTAGCTAATGTCAGCTAACGTTAGCCAGTGTTAGGTCTTTAACCCAGCTCAGTTCTCTGTGGAGGAACAGACTTCCTGTTGTGGGAGCCGCCTTTGCATGAGTTTGTCAAAGTTCTTATGGGATGTGTGTTGTTGACAGGAAGTGGTTCAGATTGGTCCGTGTTAAGTTGTTGGGGGACTGCCTGCTGGACTGGACCCCACAGTGAGGAGTTTCCAGACTGAAGTGGACAAACTGGACAAAGTGAGTCATGTCTACAGCCAGTAAACTGCACCGACGCTGATCAGTGATCAGTGATGAGGCTGCATCACAGTAAACAGCGAGCTGAGAGCTGACGCTTTTCCTGGGTTCAGACATCCAACATCAAGCCGATCTGTTCAGATTCAGCAGACGTCAGTGTGTTCCCATCTACAGCTACATGGACAACAGATCACTGGAGGACCAGCTGCACAACGTACACACACAGAACACACACCCCACACACACACCAAACACACACCAGACACACACAACGATACACACCACACACACACACACCAATAATAACCAATAATACACCAAAACACACACCAGACACACACACCAGATAACACACCACACACACACACACCACACACCACACACCAAACACACACCAAACACACACCAGATACACACCACACACCAAACACACACCAAACACACACCAGACACACACACCAGATACACACCAAACACACACCAGATACACACCACACACCAAACACACCAGATACACACCACACACCAAACACACACCACACACACACCACACACCAAACACACACACCACACAATAATTCAGACACACACACCAGATACACACCACACACCAAACACACACCACACACACCACACACCAAACACACACCACACACACCACACACCAAACACACACCAATAATAATAATACCTAGATAATAATAATTCAATAATAATACCAATAATAATAATAATAATTCAGATAATAATAATTCAATAATAATACACCAAAATTAATAATAATCAATAACAATAATAATCAAACAATAATAATAACCATTAATAATAATAATCAAACACAATAACACCAATAACAATCAAACAATAACACCAGACACACACCACACACCAAACACACACACCACACACCACACACACCAAACACACACACCACACACACACCAAACACACACACCACACACACACCAAACACACACACCACACACCAAACACACACCAGACACACACCACACACCAAACACACACACCACACACCACACACCAAACACACACCACACACACCAAACACACACACCACACACACCAAACACACCAAACACATACCAGACACACACACCAGATACACACCAAACACACACCAGATACACACACCACACACCAAACACACCACACACACCACACACCAAACACACACCACACACACCACACACCAAACACACACCACAATAACACCAGACACACACACCAGATACACACCCCACACACCAAACACACACCACACACACACCACACACCAAACACACACACCCCACACACCAAACACACACACACCACACCAAACACACACCACACACACACACCAGGATACACACCACACACACCTGCACACACACACCCAGATACACACCACACACACACCAAACACACACCACACACACACACCAAACACACACACCACACACCAAACACACACACCACACACCAAACACACACCAGACACACACCACACACCAAACACACACACCACACACCAAACACACACCAGACACACACCACACACCAAACACACACACCACACACCACACACACCAAACACACACACCACACACCAAACACACACCAGACACACACCACACACCAAACACACACACCACACACCACACACACACCAAACACACACCACACACACACCAAACACACACACCACACACACCAAACACACACACCACATTCAAACACACACCAGACACACACCACACACCAAACACACACACCACACACCACACACCAAACACGATACAAGACCAAAACACACACACCAATAATAATAACACCAAACACACACACACTAAACACACACACCAAACACACACACACCACACACCAAACACACACACACACCACACACACACACCAAAACACACACACCACACACCAAACACACACACACCACACACACACACACACCAAACACACACACCACAATAACACACCACACACCAAACACACACCAGACACAACTAATAACAATCAAACACACACACCACACACCAAACACACACCACACACCAAACACACACACCACACACACCAAACACACACCACACACCAAACACACACCAAACACACACACCACACACCAAACACACACACCAAACACACACACCACACACCAAACACACACACACCAAACACACACACCACACACACCAAACACACACACCACACACCAAACACACACACACCAAAACACACACACCACACACACACACACCAAACACACACACACAACAAACACACACACCACACACCAAACACACACCAGACACACACCACACACCAAACACACACCAGACACACACCACACACCAAACACACACCAGACACACACACACACCAGACACACCAGACACACCACACACCAAACACACACCAATAACACCAAACACACACACACACACACCAAACACACACACCACACACCAAACACACACACCACACACCAAACACACACACCACACACACACCAAACACACACACACCAAAACACACACACCACACACACACACCAAACACACACACCACACACCAAACACACACACACCAAACACACACCACACACCAAACACACACCACACACCAAACACACACACCACACACCAAACACACACACCACACACCAAACACACACACACCACACACACACACCAAACACACACACACAACAAACACACACACCACACACCAAACACACACACACCACACACCAAACACACACACACCACACACCAAACACACACACACCACACACACACACCACACACACCAAACACACACACCCACAATGCAATTCAGTTTATCATACAGCACTTTAAGTATGTGTGTGTGTGTGTCCCCTCAGGAGTGTGGGTGTCTCTCCTGGTCTCAGAGAGTCAGTATCGTTCTGGAAACATCTAAAGCTCTGCAGTTTCTTCACTTTCCTCCCGGAGGAGAGAGACCACTCATCCACGGAGACGTAAAGAGGTGAGAGTGACATCACAGCGGGGGGTGTGTGTGTGCGAGGATGTGTCCAGTACCTGTGGGCCTGATTCATTCCTCTGTGCTGTCCGGCTGTGTCGCCGCCAGTTTAGACGTGCTGTAGTGCAGCCCCTCATAAAGAAGGACCAGCTGAACTTGTCAGTCCTGTTGAACCTCAGGCTCCCGTTTCTGTCTAAGGTCTCAGGAAAGGTAGTTTCTGACCAGCTGCAGTCGCATCTCAGTCAGGGCTCCGTGTTGGGCCCTGTTCTCTTCTCTCATGCTTCCCCTGCTAATCTTAAGAAGTACAGCATCTCTTTTCATTGCGGCGCAGACGACCTCACAGTCAAACAGTCCTGCCTCCATCCAGGCGCTAAACGTCGTCAGCCTCAACAAAACCAAACTGCAGTCTGTTTGGACAGTCGCCCTGTTGGATGGTTACGACAGTGCCATCGGCCCATTAGCCTCCTGCTGTCAAACCGCTGTTAGGAGCCTGGTTGTGACATTTGACCCTGATTTAACTTTGACAGACAGATCAGTTCTGTCAAAACCAGCTTATTCCACCAGAGGCTGCTCGGAAAGGTGAAGGCCTCCCTCCCTCCACAGGACTCTGAGGTGATTCACGCCTTCATTACTTCCCGCCTCGACTCCTGCAGCTCACTTTACATTGGACTGTGTCTCAATCACCTGCAGGCTGTGCAGAGTGCAGCAGCCAGGCTGCTCACATCACAGCTATCCTGGCCCCCTCACGCTGGCTCTCAATCTGTTTCAGGATCCGTTTTAAAATTGTTTTACTTGTTTGTAAGAGTCTGTACGGAATGGCACCGCCCTACCTGTCTGAGCTCCAGCTGCTCTCGACTGCCGAGGACCAGGCTCAGGAGCAGAGGTGACAGGGCCGTCCCTGCTGGAGCCCCCAAACAGAGACCCTGGGCCAGACACAAAGACACATTTACTCTGGCTGAGAAGGACGCTCTGGCTTCTATCCTTTATCCTTTCTTTTATCCTTTAAGCACAGCTGTGTGTATTTTTATCTCTTGATGTTGCTCCTGTTGTATTTGATGATGTTGGCTGTTTCAGCTCATGCTCACTGTTTGACGCAGATTATTATTTATTTTGTTTATTTCTAACTTTATATATTTGAATCATTTCTGCAGCACTTTGGTCACTGAGGTTTATAAATGTTCTGTATAAATAAACTGGACTTGACTCGACATCAGAGCGGGTAACAGTCATGTGACAGACAGGTGTGGCACAGCTGTCGATGAACACGTGTGAGATACGAGTGTGTGTGTTGTCTTTGTTTCTGCAGCTCGAACATCCTGCTGGATCGCCACCTTGTGGCGAAGCTTGCTGACTTCGGTCTGGCTCGCTTTGCGTCTCGCAGCTCATCAGGCCGCTCGGCCGCTCAGACGGTGTCTGTCGGTAAAACGGCAACAGTCAGAGGAACACTGGCGTACCTGCCTGACGAGTACGTGAGGACGGGACGGCTGGAGACCGCTGTGGACGTCTACAGCTTTGGAGTGGTGAGGCACTGCAGGGGGCAGGGGCTGCTGGGAAACGTAGTCTGTCAGAGCAAAACTGAAGGTTTCATCAGCACGTTTCACGTCAGAGATAAAAACCACAAAATCAGTTTTACATGTGATGCAGAAGAATTAAACTGGGATCATCAGGCGGGTTGATCTGGATCTGAGGAGTCCTGACAGCAGAGACCAGGTCCACTGTAATTCTGACCCCCCCACCAAGTCCCCAAATACATGATGTGGTGTCACACAGAGCAGTTTACATCTACAGGTGTGTGTTCCAGGTGTTGTTGGAGGTCCTGACCGGTCGACGAGCTCTGGAGAGAGACAGGAAGTCAGGAGACAGATACCTGGTCAGAGCATGCATGCACGCGCACACACACACACACACACACACACACACACACACACAGCCTATAGCCAGGGCTCAGCCACACAAAGTTCAATATAAAAACATGGTTTAAATGTTGTCACTGTGGTTCAAACTGTGGCTCTGGCTCTGCAGAAGGACCTGGTGGAGGAGGTGGAGGACAGTGCGACTGGTTCGTCTGCGGCAGCCTGGAGGAAGCAGCTGGACCACCGGCTGATCTCAGGTCAGTCTGTGTGTTTGTTGTCGTCAGGACTGAAGCGGCTTCCTGTCTCTCACCTGCTGTGTTCATGTGTCTGCAGGTGCCGCTGACGAGCCTGCTGGCTGCATGATGATGGTGGCTCTGGCCTGCAGGTGTCTGGACAAGAACAGGAAGAAGAGACCGGCCATGGAAGAGGTCAGAGAGGCCGCCAGTTTGTTAACAGATATCCAACATGTCTGTGGTCACATGACACAGTCCAGTGGTCACATGACACAGTCCAGTGTACAGGTGTCACTTGTTTACCTGTGAAACGAGCGTGTGTGTCTGAGGTTCCTCGGCTCTTCTTCTGATCCTCCAACGTTCCTCGTGTCACTGTTCTCTCAGGTGTTTGACATTCTGCAGCACATCCACACCATCGCAGGGAACACCAGCTCCTCCTCCCTGTCCTCCTCCCTCCTCCATCACCCTCCTCACCCTCAGCTTCGGTCCCCGTGTTTTCCCCGCCCCCTCCGCCCGCAGGACTCCAGTGTGGCCGCTCTGTCCCAGCAGCTGTCCAAACTAGAACCACTGGAGGACACCTTCCAGTGCTCCCAGTTGTCTTCATCCTCCTCCTCCTCTTCCTGCTCCCTCCCCCCTCCTCACCCACTGCACTCCTCCTTTTCCCTCTCTTCCACCTCCTCCTCCCCCCTCCCCTCGTTCGCTGGTCCCTGTGAAACCGATGAGAGTCGAGGTTTCTCTCAGTATGACCTTCACTCCAAGCTGAGATCTAACGGGACCAGCTCCAAGTGTCTGTCTGCCAGAGACCACCATCACCACCCCGCCGTTCCTGCAGACCCCCAGTTCAACCAGCCTTCTGTTCCCACGGAGGACCAGTACAACTTCCCTCCCCAGCCCAGCGACAGCTTCAGTGCCAGGTCCGTTGCCCTCAAAGGACCGGACAGCAGAGAGCAGCTCACAGCAGGGGCTGCAGCAGGGGCCCCAGGGTCCCTCTCTCCTGTGGGGTCCCTGCACTCGCTGCCCCCTGGGCTCTCAGGTATCAGAGCTGCTCATTAAAGGACCAGGTCGTATTTTATCTGGTGTTTAACTCCATAACGTAACAGAAGCTACGTCACCGATGAGTGTCCTGCTAAAGAAAGACTCCAATAACAAACAGATCTAAAACAGTCCATCTCCTCTGTGTGTGTGTGTGTGTGTGTGTGTGTGTGTGTGTGTGTGTGCGTGCGTGCGTGTGTGCGCGCGCGCGTGTGTGCGTGTGCACGCGTGCGCTCAGTGCACATTAATCCCAGTAAGCAGCATTTCCTGCAGAAGAAGACTCTGTATGAGGAGGGGAGGATCAACACCCCTGAGCTGCTGTCATCTGACGACCTCTGTACGTGAAATACGTTTCATCTTCAGACCCACATTTCCAGTCTCGTCCTGGATCTTCAGCTCCTCTCATACTTCCTGTGTTCCTCAGATGCAGCGAGGCATTCGGTGGAGTGCAGGGGACCAGAGGAGAGCAACGAGCTGGACTACCTTCCTGCTAAACACGACTGACTGACTGGACGTGCGGCAGCCTGCACAGAGCGCCCCCCGGTGGCCTCTGGTCCTGAAACCAGAGATAAACTCTCTCACAGCCCTGAACTCAAACAGACTCATGTGCAGGAGTCTGCACTGTCAGGCATTTGTCCAATCCGTTAACGTTTGAGGGTCCAGCTGCGCCTTGGAAAGAGGAACTGGCTTGTTGTTGGCACAGTGATCCTGTGGTCATGTGACTAGTAGTTGAATGGATGTGAGAAGCAGCACTGAAACATTCCTCCACTACAGTGAAACAAACAGCGCGTTCATTCAGCTCATACACGTCATGACAGTACGACGCCCTCACGTTACACCAACATTCCCATTCACCCGGACTATTTATTCACAGTTTACTGAAATACACACAAGCATTTCATTGTTTGTAATTCTTTGTGATAAAAAGCTGAAATACAGAATTGATCATATTTGACTAACAGTCCAGCTGATTTCACTTAAGCTCAGTTTTTAATATTTTGATATTTATTGTTTAAAAGCAATATAAACAAACAGACATGTTTATGTAAACCACTCTCCGGTACAATGGCGCCATGTTTAGACGGTTAATTTATTTATAAATTCTTTAAAAACCTGACACTTTACTCCTGTTTGATCCGCTGTCCGACTCTTCCTTGTATACACATTCACACCCCATGTTGTCTGTTATAGCTGTGTACAGTAGAGACATGTCATGCAGCATCCATACAGTAAGCTATGATTACATGAGCACACCTGTATGAACGGGCCGGTCCTATCTGCAGGGACGGGATGTATTCCTCGCTGTTTACCGCAGAGCCGCCGCGCTTCCTGTGTTTCTCCCGCAGGCGGCGCTCTGATCCCTGCTGCTCGCTGCAGTTCAGGGGAAAATGGCGTCTTCCTGAGCGGCATGACAAGATGTGCATGTCCTGTTTTGTTTTTAAAGTTTATCTTTGCGGATACATTCCTGTTAGCGTAGCACCAGACCCAGTACATTTACTATAACGTGAAGCTTTTGACGAGTAAGTATTATGTAAAGGAGAAGTTGCAGCTTGTTGGAGCAGGTAACGGTACCGCGCCGCCATGTTTTCCAAGCCTCGCCGATGCTAATTTAGCTTTAGCAACGACTATTGTTTTGTTTGTTTTGACCAAATCTGAGACAGGTTACCTATGTTGGCGATTATTTCCTTACTGTCCATATTGAGTCTAATGTGACTATTTCTTTCAGAACATAAAGTTCGATCTGAAACTCAGTTCTATATCACTTAGCCGCTAATCAAAGCTAATGAGTTAGCAGCGCTTGCTAGTGCAAAATGCTACCTAGCTCTTTGAGTAGCTAATTCGTGATAATGTGTGTGCGTACTCCCCGTAAAGTGCTAATGATACTAAGACCCTTTACATAACAGATATGTTTATTTCTCAAGCTGGAACACGGTCTGCAGCGCACAATTCCGCTACAGATTGAAGCTAACTAGCATTAGCGTATCTACGCTAACGCCTATCCACACGCTATTAACAGTCAATGTCGATGGGTTAGCATTGGATAGCTAGTTAGCCTACAAGAATAGGTTTAAAGTAGGCGTTGTTGGGTTAGCACTAGAGCGCGAGTTAGCCTACATGAATCATTGCATGAATAGATGATGGTTGGTTAGCATTATAAAGACAGTTAGCCGACATGATTAGCTTCGAATATGTGATTTTGGTTTAGCATTAAAGAGCTAGTTAGCCTAGCGTTGAATAGCTGGAGCGGACAGGCACGATCATCAGTGCTGCTGTGTCTGTCAATAATCCGCCATATCATTTTAAACTGCATAAACAAAGTGACTGTGGAACAATAAAATGTTGCTCTGTGTAATCTCCTGTGTCGGCTTGCTATTTGCCAGCCCTGAAACCTGTATGTACCGGTATGTTGTCACCTGTGTTTACCAGTCGGTCAGCAGGTACCGAACTGTGCGGTCAGCTCGGTGAAATATTATTTTCAGTGATTTTCACGGGGCTGTTTCAAAATATGTTTAGTTATTAACAGTTGAAGATAATTATTCAAATATTCTCTCTGTGGACCAGTGGCAACAGCTTTAAAACTTCAACTAAAAACTTTTTTCTGTAAAAACGATTGAGAAACATGGTTTAATCAGACTGACATTCTGTTGAGTGACATGAAACATATTATTTGATTGTTTAGTCACAAAGCCCAGAGGCATTCAGTTGAGACACCGGAAGATTCATTTACGTTCCAGACTTTAAACCAGACTATTAAAATATAGTTTTAACAAGTCAGTAGTGGTATTGATTAATTGATTGAACACTTTTAGTTGAGTTGGTGTCCTTGATTATAATTCCACTCACGTTATTTTAGTTGGCCTGTCAGATATTTCCACTGTGTTGTTATGAATCCCTTGGATGTGTAACGCAGACTTCAGAGCACGGAGTCCTCTGCTGACAATAAATAAACGGGTTCAGGTTTGTTTCTGGGCCTGGACACATGAGACAATCGGACATGATGCATCATTTGTTTGACTGTATGTGGTTCAGTGACAGCCTGTGGGGGATCAGCTGTTAGCAGTTAGCCAGTTAGCCTCATGGCCTCTGCCATTTCCAGCAGCTCTGTGTTTTGTTTGGTTGCTGTTAGCAGCAAGATGGCGGCTCCCATCCCGGCGCACAGACTCTCAGCTCTGCTTATTTAACATCAGCTTTTAGTCCCCCACAGTGTCCCCCCACACCGATGCATGGAGACGTTGTGCATCGCAAACATCCGTCTCTGGATATGCATTTCTATTTCTACAGGTTTTCGTTAGCCTAAGCAGCTACCGGCGGCTTTCTTACGACTCTGCAAAGCGTTCACAGGGCTAAAATGGCGGTCTGTCTACTGCAGTCTCTGCAGCTAACATCACTTTGATTGCTCCCCGAGTGATAGACTGCATCACCAGAGGAGGGTGTTTATTCCCTCTGCGAAATAAAAGTTACTCTGTGGCAGACAGACAATTTTGTTGCACACAGAAATACAATTTACTGCCGCTGGACAAGGCTAGTTAGCCACACAGATAGCTTCTCTCAAATTAGCCGGCTAGTTAGCAGGCCAATGCTAATCTCGAGCTGCTACTAGCAAGCCACATACGACTTTTTTCTCTTTAACACAACTTGAGACTGAATTTGGATTTTTCTCCTCCGTCGAGGACCGAGAGCAGCGTCATGGCAGCTGAACCAGCGGTGCTGCAGCCACGATGGAAGCGCGTCCTGGGCTGGACCGGCCCGGTACCGCGGCCCAGGCACGGACACCGGGCCGTGACTATCAAGGAGCTAATGGTGGTGTTCGGTGGAGGGAACGAGGGGATCGTAGACGAGCTTCACGTCTACAACACAGGTACGATTTAAACTGCCCCTTCTAATAATTGTCTGTAAGTTATGCAGCTAAATCAAAAGATGCTAGCAATGCTACTAGGCCTCTGTAGGGGCTAAATGCAAACCAGCTAACTGTGCTAAACGTCGCTGGCGTTATTGTTTTATTGTGTGTGTGTGTGTGTGACTGAAAGTGATGGTGACTGGTTGGAGGTTTAGCCTGCTAGGCTAGCTTAGCTTAGCTTCTGTTTGTTGAAGCTAACAGTATTAGCCGTTTAGCTAATGGAACGGCTCAGGCAGGAAGAGAGAGAAATGGCGCGTTTTTACTGAAAACATTGCTGACGTCAGTGGGACACGCCCCCTGCTTCAGCAGCTGAAACAACAGAAAACAGAAAAACTCGGAGAATAACGCGGAGGAGGACGTTTGATCTTCGGTCTTAAGCTCTTACATGAATTAATTTCCCCGGTGTGGGACTAATAAAGAAATTGAATTATTCACTCCAGCATTATTGTTGCAGAGTAACAGCTGTGCCATGAAGTTTACTGATATGAAGCTGCAGCATCACAGTGTCACTGAACGCATCTGATTAAAATAGCACAAATGATTAAAATAATATTGCAAAGATGTCAGGATGAAATAATAACATTGCGAAATTCTTTAAGTTAAACTTTTAATGTATCTGTGACAGGTTGATTATTTTAGATTGTGGACACATTTAATATTTTTGTAAATCTTGCGACTACATATGAAAAACAGATGTAGCAGAACTGTGTGTGTGTGTGTGTGTGTGTGGTTACATGAACAGTACCTTTTTAAATGACTGACTCCTCTTGTCCCTTCCCCAGCCACCAACCAATGGTTCATCCCTGCTGTACGAGGCGACATCCCCCCCGGCTGTGCCGCCTACGGCTTCGTGTGTGACGGGACCAGGCTGCTGGTGTTTGGAGGGATGGTGGAGTACGGCAAATACAGCAACGACCTGTACGAGCTGCAGGTCAGTGACGTCACTGATGACACTTTGTACTGTCATCAGGGTCTCAGATTTGTTTTAGTGATGTAGCAGAATTGAATTGAATTGAAAGCTTTTATTGTCATTACACAAGTTAGAAAGAAAACAGGTACAACGAGATTGCAGAGAGCCTTCCTTTAAGGTGCGTGTAATAGGATAGATAATATAAAATATAAAAATAGAGGTATAAAATACAGAATATGAGAAGGAGGCGTTTGCATAGCAAACATAATGATAATAAATAAAACATATAGAGATGTAGTACGGAAGTAATGCAGATATATTGCACTTGTGTATTGCACAGTTGCACGAGTGAGTGCGATGAGTGAGTGGGGTTTCTTATCCGTGTGTGGGATGGGGGGGGTTAGTGTGACTGTGAGTTCGAGTTCAGCAGGGTGATTGTTTTGGGGAAGAAGCTGTCCCTGAACCGGTTTGTCCTGGTTTTGATGGACCTGTAGCGCCTTCCGGAGGGCAGCAGGTCAAACAGGGGGAAGCCGGGGTGAGAGTTGTCTCCTGCGATGCGCTCAGCCCTGCTGAGGCAGCGGGAGGTGTAGATGGCCTTCAGGGAGGGGAGGGGGCACCCGATGATCTTCTCCGCTGTGCTGATCACTCTCTGGAGCCTTTTCCTATCTGCCTCGGTGCAGTGTGAGTACCACACTGTGATGCAGTAGGTTAGGAGGCTCTCAATGGAACAGCGATAGAAGGTCACCAGCAGCTTTTCTCCTATGTTGTTTCTCCTGAGCACCCTCAGGAAATGTAGTCGCTGCCGTGCCTTCTTAGTGACTGCAGATGTGTTCGCAGTCCAAGAGAGGTCAGCAGAGATCCTGAAGAGTCCTGACCCAGCAGCCACAGGGTTTATTGATAAATGCATTCATGTAAAAACACATTTATCATTAAGTAATCATTATTATTCTTTAATAATTTCATCTCTGTCCTGTCGATCACCTTACCTACACATGCTGCTCCGTCTGGTAGCTTAGCTCCACATGGTTCCCTCCAGGTAGGACACAGCTGCTGACAGATGCAGTGCTGTGTGTAGATGGAACTGACCTAGAGTCTGATCAGTGTCATGTGCTGCTGTGAGTTGTGTTGAACGGGTGTGTCACTGCTCCAGTGGATCCCGGTTTACCTGGTGGCGGTCTGTACACCGGTCAGTCATGCTTAGGTGGAGCCTTTTCTGTTTGTGTTCTTCAGGCGAGTCGTTGGGAGTGGAAACGTTTAAAGGCCAAGGCTCCGAAGAATGGCCCGCCCCCCTGCCCCCGCCTCGGACACAGCTTCTCTCTGATTGGCACCTGCTGCTACCTGTTTGGAGGACTGGCCAATGACAGCGAAGACCCCAAGAACAACATCCCCAGGTATGAAACCTGAGACTGCCCTCAGCTGAAGCACCGGCACTGCCTCATCTGTAGCAGGTTCGCAGAGTGTTGGTCCTGTGTCCGTGAAGGGGTTAACGCCAACTCTCTACCTGCCAGGTATCTGAACGACCTGTACTGTCTGGAGCTGCGGCCGGGCTCCAACGTGGTCGGCTGGGAAATCCCATTGACGTCGGGTCAGCCGCCACCGCCCAGAGAGAGTCACACGGCCGTCGTGTCGAGCAGCTGCGAGAACAATCGCCTCATCATCTACGGAGGGATGAGCGGCTGCAGACTGGGAGACCTGTGGGTGCTCGACATAGGTGAGACAGGCTGTGATGTAGGTGAGACAGGTTTCAGGTCTTTACTCAAACCTTCTTCTGTTTGATACAAACATGAGAAGTGTTCCTCACACATAATCACCTGTGCTCACTTGTGATTGGTTCCTATTGTGCTGATGTCACAGACTCTCTGACGTGGAGTAAACCGGCCCTCAGTGGAACCGCCCCCCTCCCCCGCAGCCTGCACTCCGCCACCACCATCAACAACAAGTAACTCTCCACCAATCACGAACACCACATCAGTGCATCTGTTGAACTGACAGTCAGACTGGAGTGGCTCTACCTGTCTGTCTCTCTGACTCCACCTGTCTGTCTCTCTGACTCCACCTGTCTGTCTCTCTCTCTGCCTGTGTGTCAGGATGTATGTGTTTGGAGGTTGGGTTCCTCTGGTGATGGATGATGTCAAAGTGGCGACTCATGAGAAGGAGTGGAAGTGCACCAACACGCTGGCCTGCCTCAACCTGGGTATGAGAGTACTGACATCAGGACGATGTCCTGGCACCCTGTCTGTCTGTCCACCTGTCTGTCCAACCGCCTGTCTGTCTGACTGCCTGTCTGTCTGTGTGTGTAGACACAATGTGCTGGGAGACGGTCCTGATGGACAGTCTGGAGGAGAACATCCCCAGAGCTCGAGCAGGTCACTGCAGCGTGGCCATCAACTCCAGACTCTACATCTGGAGCGGCAGAGATGGATACAGGAAGGCCTGGAACAACCAGGTGTGCTGCAAGGACCTGTGGTACCTGGAGACAGGTGAACAGTGCTCTTAAATACTGTAGTCTCTCACCCATCTGTCTGACCCGGTCTTACCTGTCTGTCTGTCCCTCTGCCATCACTCTGTGTCTCTCTGACCCTGTCTCACCTGTCTGTCTGAACCCGTCTCACCTGTCTGTCTGACGCTGGTCTCACCTGTCTGTCTGACGCCGGTCTCACCTGTCTGTCCTCAGAGCGTCCTTGCGCCCCCTCTCGGGTGCAGCTGGTCCGGGCCAACACGTCGTCTCTGGAGGTGAGCTGGGGGCCGTCTCAGACTGCTGACACCTACCTGCTGCAGCTGCAGAAGTACGACATTCCTGCCACACCTGCAGCCACCTCACCTGCCTCAAGCTCCGCCCCCAACCTCGCCCCCACTGCCACAACTGGAGCCAGCTCCCCTAAGAGCCCTGCCCCTGTCACCATGACACCAGCTAATCAATCTGTCCCACTGTCTGGCATCACACTGGTCCCCTCCCCCACTGCCTCCGTCCCTGGAAGTCCATTGGCTGCTGCTGCTAAAGCACCAGGTAGATCTCCACGCCTGTACAGGTAGATCTATGGGTGATAGAGCAGGTAGATATGAATGTTTCTCACCTGTGTTGTGTGTTTCTGCAGCTGTGCTGAAGGTGGCAACAGCTCCAGGTGCAGTGGGCGGAGCTTCCATTGTCACTGTGAGACAGGCTGTGCCCAAATCCCCTGTTGCCGTGACAACACTTCCTGCAGGTGTCCGTATGGTGGTACCTGGTCAGGCCAGTCCGGCAACGGTAAAGATATTCATTGTACTGATCTGTAAACTCAATGTCCCCTTACATTCTGGAGCTTTTACCCACATTTAAGGTCTTCACCATCTGCTGAAGTTTGCATAAAGACGGGTTCATCGTCCTCCCGACAGCTGCTGTTTCTAATTAAGCTTCATTTAAGTGGACTTTGTGTTAAACTTGTATTTCTGACTTCCTGTCTGCTCTCAGCCAATTGGGAGCAGTCCTCAGATGAGCGGCATGGCGGCGCTGGCGGCCGCAGCTGCTGCGACGCAGAAGATTCCTCCGTCCACGGCGACAGTGCTCAACGTTCCTGCAGGAGCAACGATTGTAAAGACGGTGGCTGTGAGTCCAGGAGCCAGCAGCCTGCCGGTCAACGTGGCCGCTCCAGTTACCATGGTGAGTACACACAAAGTACACAGAGTACTGCAGTACACACACAGTACACACACGGTACTGCAGTGCTCAGCTCTGGAATCTGGTTATTTTCTATGTGAAGCTTCTTGTCACTGATGTAAACATGGTTCAACGTGAACATGTTGCCATAGAAACATCTAACAGTCTGAACTCGTCTCCTCTCTGCGTCTCAGGTGAGTAACCCGGCCACTCGCATACTGAAGACTGCTGCTGCTCAGGTGGGCGTGGCCTCCGTGGTCTCCACCCCCGGGACCGCCAGCCGACCAATCATTACGGTTCATAAGTCAGGCACGGTGACAGTCTCCCAGCAGGCCCAGGTGGTCACCACGGTGGTGGGCGGAGTCACAAAGACCATTACTCTCGTTAACAGCCCACTCAGTGTGGGAGGGGGCGGCGCTCTGGTGAGTGATGTCATCATTACGTCTTCTGTTTGACTTTGTCCCAGAACAAACATCACTTTAAGAGACTCATCACTCCTCTGTTTCAGATCGGTAACCTTGGTAACCTGGGGAAGGTGGTGTCGGTGGTCCAGACCAAACCGGTTCAGAGTGGAGCCGTCACTGGTCAGGCTGGGAGCAGCTCAGTCACTCAGATCCTCCAGGTACCGGTCACTGAGGGGAACCCATGTTTACACCTGACAGACAGATGGACCGTGACACCTACACCTGTCTCTCCCCCTGCCTGTCTCTCTCTCTCTCTCAGACGAAGGGCACTCTCCCAGCAGGAACCATCTTGAAGTTGGTGACATCAGCAGACGGTAAACAGACAACCATTCTCAGCACCGCGCAGGCTGGATCCGCATCAGCTAAATCCACCATCCTGGGCGTTGCCCCGGCAACCTCCAAACCCGGGACCACCATCATCAAGACCATCCCAGTGTCTGCGCTGCAGGGGGGGGCAGGTACGGTCAGAACACACACACACCTGGACACCTGAGCTGCTCTTTGGTTTTTAGCTGGACTGAGTGAAGCTCCTCCCCCAACAGGCAGCAACAGTCCTATCACGATCCTGACCACCAAGATGGTGACACCAGGGAGTGCCGGTAAAATCATCACCACCGTCCCCAAAATCTCTGCAGGCGGCCAGCAGGGCCTCACACAGGTAACGCACACACACGCACACACGGGTAACTCACAGACCGTCCTGATGCTACAGACATGTGCTCATGTGTTCAGGTGGTGTTGAAAGGCGCTCCGGGGACGCCGGGGACGATCCTCAGGACTGTGCCGATGGGCGGAGTCAGGCTGGTGTCGCCAGGAGCTGTCGGCACCAAACCCACAGTCACCACACTGGTCGTCAAGGCAACCACAGGTAAGCACTGGTCAGGTATCCCTCAGCTGGTAGACACTGAGCTGGGTTAAGCTGTGAGTCTGTGGAGATGGGTTGTGATTGGACAGGCTTCGACAGGTGTGTCTGTGTCCCTGCAGGTATGTCCAGTCTGGGGACAGTGACAGGAAGTGTCTCCACCACAGTGGCAGGAGGAGCAGTCGCTGCTGCCAGCGCTTCCCTGACCACGCCCATCACCACCCTGGCAACCATCGCCACTCTGACCAACCAGGTTACGATGGCAACCGCAGCAGCAGGACCCAAACAGGTAGCAAGATTGAAGGCAGTACTGTAGTAATACTGCTGTATGTGTGTGTGTGTGTGTGTGAGGTAATAATACTGTAGTCTGGTGTGTACAGGTGACTCTAATCACGACTCCCAGTGGTGCCGAGGCTCAGCCGCTGGTCCAGGATCTGCCCGTCTCCATCATGGCGTCTCCTACGTCAGAAGAACCTGGAAGTAACATGAGTACTACAACTACTACCACTGCAGGCGGAGAGGCTGGAGACGTTGCACCTGCAACAGGTAAACAGAGCAGCACCGCTGCTGCAGATACTGGTACCACAGTGCAGTAATGATCGGGTGTGTTGGTGATGTCACTGTGATGATGCTGCAGTGACGCTGGTCTGCTCCAACCCGCCCTGCGAGACGCATGACACCGGCACCACCAACAGCGCCACTGTGGCCACGGCAACCATGGGTGGTAACGACAGAGTGTGCTCCAACCCACCGTGTGAGACTCATGAGACAGGAACCACCAACACCGCCACTGTGGCCACGGCAACCATGCATGGTAATGACAGAGTGTGCTCCAACCCGCCGTGTGAGACTCACCAGACAGGAACCACCAACACCGCAACCACAGCTGGAGCTGGCGGACTGCGACAGGTGAGAGAGCAGCCAGCTGCAGATAGGTGAACGCTGCTGATACCTGATTGGTTGAAACCGACCACAGACTGAACTGGTTCTGCCTCCAGGTGTGCTCCAACCCGCCATGTGAGACGCACGAGACAGGAACCACCAACACCGCAACCACAGCAACAGGTAACACAAACCCAGCATTTCCTGTGTCTGAATTTAAACACATCAGGACACGGTGACATCACTTCCTCTGTGTCTCCAGCTCAGCAGGGTGGAGACAGTCTGCAGGGAGACTCTACAGACCCTTCCTCCTCCTCTGAGCCCGCCCCCTCCACCTCAGCCAGTCAGAGCAGAGCTGTTACCACGGTTACACAGGCCACACCCACCCCAGGACCATCCATACCTGTAAGTGGTACACAAACACATACACACACTCATTATCAGTGATGTCCCATGATTCCCTCTGTCTGTTTGCGTACAGGAGATCTCCTCATTGGTCGGAGAGAGCAGAGCGGAGTCCTCGGAGGCGGAGGATGTTGCCCCGGATGCAGAGGAGCCGATGCAGACAGATGAACAATCAGGGCATGTGATGTCATCAGCAGTGTTGCAGGTTCACGTGGAGGGCAGTGAGACATCAGCACAGGTACACACACACACACACACACACACACAAATGCACAGTTGACCAATCAGCTCGCTCCTCTCTCAGGTGGAGACCTCAGACAGTGGTCTTCCTCAGGAGCTGATGTCATCAGAAGGGGCCGGAAGTGAGGTGGTTTCTGGGGCAACGACCCTGATGGTGACAGGACTGACCTCAGATCAGCTGGGAGTTACCATGGCAACAGAGGAGGCAGTTCAGCAAGCGACGATACAGGCAGTACTGCAGGCGGCAGGACAATTAGGTAACACGCGTGCGTGCGTGCGTGCGTGCGTGCGTGCGAGCTTCATCATGTTTTCTTATAGGAACAATGACATCACAGCTAATTCGGAGCCAAACAGGCTGCAGGGTGAAACTGAGGCATGGAAGCGTGCAGGTGTCATTGAGACATCATGATGATCGTGGTGGAGCCTCAGATTGTGTCAGTGTTTAATGCCTTTATTGTGTGTGTGTGTGTGTGTGTGTGTGTGTGAAGCAGAGGGCTCCGTGGATCCATCAGTGCCCATTGTTCTGACCCAGCAGGACCTGGCGGCACTGGTCCAGCAGCAACAGCAGCTGCAGGACATCAACAACCAACCAGAACCAGAACCTGCAGAACCAGAGCTGCAGCACAGCAGCGTGCCCACAGGTAAACCTGCTGCAGAGTCTGATCAGCTGCATCGGTTAGCTTCACCACATTCACAGCACAAACAAACAAACAAACAAACAAACACATGGCGGCAGCAGCTGCTCGAACGCTGAGCTGTCCCTTTAAGAGCAGAACATAAATATGAATGTCATGTTTTTCCCAGAGGGCCTTGCTCCAGCAGACAGCCTGAACGACCCAGCAGCAGAGAGTAACGGACACGAGCTCTCATCATCAGCAGTGACGAGTGCCGTCGCCCGATTGGCCAGTACGTTTGGCCCCGCCCCTCCTCTGACAGCCAGCCCAGCAAAGAATCAAACCGCACTCACAGAGGTGACCAATGGCATCGCAGCAACTACAGGGGTGAGAGACGCAGCAGGGGGCAGTGTGATGCTAACAACGTGCTGACTACGTGCTTATAACATGTATAACCGTGTGTGTGTGTGTGTGTGTGCGCGCGCACAGAAGCAGGGCGTCCAGGTGAAGTCATCAGCGAAAGACAGTCAGTGGTTCGACGTCGGCATCGTCAAAGTGACGAACATGGTTGTCACACATTACTACGTCCCCTACGAGGACAACATGGCCAACGTAAGAACCCGACGCTGTTAGCTTTACGTCTTCACCCGGGTCTGGGTCCTGGTCTGAGCCTGGGTGTTGGACTCACCCTACAGCTTCTGCTGCAGGATTGATCAGAGTTATTGATTAAATATTGGAAGGATGACTCAGAGGAGATGGATCAGGGTATTGATGACATGTCTCGCTGCAGGATGACTCGGGTGAGATGCCGGACTACAGTCGGATGAAGAAGGTGGAGCTGCAGCCGGGGACGGCCTATAAGTTTCGTGTTGCAGGGATCAATATCTGCGGCCGCGGCACCTTCTCTGACGTGTCGGCGTTTAAAACGTGTCTTCCTGGTTTCCCCGGAGCGCCATGCGCCATCAAGATCAGCAAGGTGAGACTGACTTCCTGTTCACTCATACGGTGTTTGATTCATTCATTTAACTCTCAGTTACCATGGAAACCACCATCAGTTTAATGTGACATGCTGGGGTCTGTGTGCCTGTGTGCATGCATGTGTGGCCTCATGGGAAATGTAGGTCACTCAGACTTACTGTCACTGCGTAGAGTGATGACATCATCACTGTTGAATTGTGGTCCTGCAGAACTTGGACGGCGCTCAGCTCACCTGGGAGCCTCCTGCTGTCACCTCCGGGAAGATCACAGAGTACTCCGTGTACCTGGCCATCCAGTCCAGCCAGACCGCCCCTGCCTCAGGTTCTGGTCCTGCCCAGCTGGCCTTCATGAGGGTCTACTGCGGCCCCAACCCGTCCTGCCTGGTCCAGGCCTCCAGCCTCGCCAACGCCCACATCGACTACACCACCAAACCCGCCATCATCTTCCGCATCGCAGCGCGCAACCAGAAGGGCTACGGACCGGCCACTCAGGTCAGGTGGCTCCAAGGTGAGAACTACACACGACCTGCAGAGCTGCTGTCACACCTTAACACACACCTGAATGATGTCATTAAGGCTGTCTCTCTGTGTGTGTGTGTGTGTGTGTGTGTGTCCTACAGAAAACAGTAAAGAAGCCAAAGCAGCAGTGAAGAGACCGGGAGCGTCTCCTGACCTGTAAGACAAACCTGCATGACGACACCCGACGTGTTATTGTGTCTGTAATTTGGCCTCATCATAAAGTCTGAAATCTCTTTATATGTTTATTTACTTTTATTTTTATTTATTTTTGTTTATTCACATCTTCAGTAAACCTGCTGGACCAAAGAAGTTCAGAGCCGACCAATAGGAGGAGCTCACATTCTGCCAAGACCTGTAATTGGCTACTACCCTGCAGCTGGTTACCATGTCAACGATGAGGAGGCGGGACTCTGACTGCTTCCTTTCCTACGGGAAACAAATAAAAGACTTGTATGATATTTGTACATTATCGACTAATCAGAACTCTTTTTTTTTTGGTTGTCATGGAAACGAGTCTCCAGCGTTTCACCCTCACATGGACAAAAATAAAGTTTGGTTATTGAATGTAGACGTAGCGCTCTCTCTCTCTGTCTGTCTCTGTGTATCTCACCCTCTCCTGCTCTGATAAAGGTCAAAGGTCAGGGTGCTGTTGGGGGGTGGGGTCTCTACAGGAGTGGGCAGGGTTTACACCAGCTCTGTAAATTATTTTCTCACTGTAGCATCAAAATATTTAGTTTTTCCTTTTTCTAAACGTCTCCAAGAAAAGATTTTTTTTTCTGTGGTTTCTGTTTTTTCTGTTGTTGATGAAAGGTTTGAGCTCTCTCATTGGTCAGCTTGTCTGAGCAGGAAGTGCTCAGGGTTTTTCACATTTGAAGATCAAACCTGCTGTTTGTGAATATTCTCTGGATCAATAAAGATTTTTAGAGCATTTTTTTAAACAGCGTGTGGCGTCATCTTCCTGTCAAACTGTCAACTCCCATCAACAGACAAGATGAAGCTAGCATGCTAACAGCTAGCCTCCGCTTGTAATACCACACCTTACCTCAGGGGGTGACAGCGAGTCTGCGATCCAGAGTCGCAGTGAGAGACGCAGCGTTGCCTCCAACCACCACAGAAGAAGAGTTCACTGGATTTATTTCCTCTCAGTGGTCTGCAGAATAATTTACAGGAGGATACAAACAAACAAATAAACACGAGTCAAACTAAATAATAAACGCAAGAAGCAACAACATCCAGGACATGCTTATATAAAATGTAAAGAAATACTGAACAATGTACTAGATTACTTTATGTACATGGGCGTAGGGGGTTCTCTGTGCACCCATCTGTGTCACAGGTGGATGATGCGTTCAAGTCAAACTGGAAATATTTTATTTATAATTAGCAGATAAAAACAATCTGAAGTCAACAGAAAGAAAGTCAAAACAGGAAGAAGAAAGAAGGAACATCTTGTTTTCACACACTGCCTGTATCATGTTTACTGTGTGTGTTGTTTTTTATATAGATGTCCTTTATTAGTCCCACACCGTTTACTGTGTTGTTTACTGTGTGTTGTGCTCTGCATATCAGCAGCTTTGAACTGAAATCACAACATCATTTCATTGTTGTCACACACGGGGGTGGCACGTGCGCGCGTGTCTGCTCCTCTGTCTGTTTATACAGTGTGTTTAGAAAGATGTCAACCAATCAGTTAATCGATAAGTGTGAGAATCAATACTGTTTGATAGTGACCAATAATGTTGTCAGGATTATCATATTCAGAAACTGTAGTGTTATAATTGGCTTTGATTTGAGACGTCATGTATCCCTATCCTGTGCTTTTCCACTGAAACTGTTTTACTCTTATCCACTGAGTTCATGTTACACAGTGTACGTCATAAGTTCCAGAACTATAAGATAGACATGACTGGATAGGACTGTTTGCAGAGCATGAGACAGATGGAACTTCTCTATCTTGTTAGTCAGGTCTGTTGCATTAGATACATGCCCATGAAACAACACTCACACACATTGCTTATCACATTCTAAGAATAAGGCGTAACTGGCCAATTACACTACTCACAATAAGTTAGGGATATTGTGAGAGACTCAGTGGATGTCATACATACGGTGTTTGTTTCACTTCAGAGATTTTTGGGATAGGGAGGCAATTGTAATGGGGTGATAGACACAGAACTACTGGCAGAGTTCGTGACAGACCCAGGAGTGGAGCCCCACGAGTGACAGACCGCAACGATGACCAGTACCTAAGGACCTATGCACTCAGACATCGTTATGCAACTGCCACACAGCTGCAGGCCCGTTTACGAGATGTGAGGGGTACTAGGGTTTCCAGACAAACCATTCGCAACCGACTCCACCGCTTTGGCTTGAATGCCAGACGACCGTTGCAGGTGACTCCACTGACACCAAGACACCGCCGTGAACGTTTGCAGTGGGCACAAGACCGTGTGACCTGGACAATGCAGCAGTGGTCTACCGTCCTGTTCACTGATGAGTGTCGGGTCACCTTGCACAGAAATGATGGTCGTCAGCGTTGCTGGAGAAGGCGAGGTGAGCGATACGCCGAGGTCAACATGGTCCCCAGGGTTCGCTTTGGTGGAGGAGGTGCAACAGTCTGGGCAGGCATCACCAGTCAGCGCAAAACAGATTTGGTTATTGTAGACGGCTCAGTCACTGCACGTTCTTACCTCAGAGACATCATAGAACCCATCATCATCCCCCAATTCTGCCAGCACACCCCCAACTTTCTGTTCATGGATGATAATGCTCCACCACATCGTGCCAGAATTGTCACAGCTCGACTTCAAGAAGTCGGAGTGCCTCATATGGTATGGCCAGCAACATCCCCTGACCTGAACCCCATAGAGCACGTCTGGGACCAGCTGAAGCAGAGACTGGATGATCGTACCCCACCCCCATGTGACCTGGCAGAACTGCGTGTAGCACTTGTGGAAGAGTGGAACGCATTGCCTCAGAACAACATCATGAGGCTAGTGAGGAGCATGACACGTCGCTGTCAAGCTGTCATTGCGGCAAATGGTGGAAACACCCGCTACTGACATTGTCAATTTTTGTTATTTGGGGCTATCCTTGTTATTGTCTAAATTTTTGGGGTAATAAATATTAAACTAATGAAAATGGTGTTTCTTCTCATTCATTATTAGTAATATCAAAGGGAACTTTTACTTATTTCATTAAAATTCAGACCAAATAGAAAAAGCACTCATGTAAATAACAATATCCCTAACTTATTGTGAGTAGTGTATATTCAGTTGCGTGAAAGTCCAACCTCTGTACGGGGCGAGCCCAGCCCAAGAAGATAAATGTGAAACATTCCCAGAGATCAGCGCGCAGGTTGACTGAGATCCTGGGAGAGCTCTGTCATTCTGCGCCCAGCGCTGCCTTACTTTACCTGTGACCAGAATAAATACTTCAGCTGTGACCTGAAGGTCTCTCCGGTTCGTTCTTGGGCTTCCAATAAAAGAATCGGGCTAACAGTAGGTTTAAGTATCGATATGTTCGATCAGTTCGATCAGTGAGTCTGTGTGCGTGCATGAGCGGGCGCGTGTCCGCGGCGTTGTGAGCGCGCCTCGCGGTGCTGATGGAGCTTCAGTCAATGTGAGAGACGCTGCTGCCTGTACCGATGAAGAGCAGGGATCGTTCCTCCGATCAGATCATCGATCCGCGATGATCGATCAATGCTCGCGGCCGCGCTGATCAGCACTGTGATCCCGCAGCGGCTGCACGAGGCGGGAATCAGCGTCTTCAGTCAATCAATCAATCGCCGCCGTCGATCTCACCTGATGTGAGAGACCGCGCGGTGAGGAGCGCGAGCCGCAGCAGGAGACAATCAGCTGAGCGGAGGACGGAGCGCGGCTCAGCGCTGCGGGTTCTGGTCCGGACGGGTTTCTGGATCATGTGACCAAACACCTGCAGATTCGATCCCCGCCGGAGGTGAAGAGTCAGAGGGAGGAAACCCGCAGGTGATCCGGAACCGCGGGGGATCCAGGTAAGGGAACCCTGATATGCAGAACCAAACAAACAGGGAACAGTCTCCTCCCGCGTGGAGGGAGCAGCCTCCGCACCAGACTCCATTCAAAAGTTTGTTATTTTAAGGTTCTGCTGCAGCGACAGCGACAAGGACAAAGATGCGTCTGTTTGACTTAACTGTCACGAGCTCCTCTTTAATTCGGCCAGATCATTAACAGACGAGTCATTTATCAGGATCAGATCTCATTTAATGAATGTAGTGTGTTGTTATTTTGCGCTGAGACGCGCTGCGCACGCGGCAGGAAACGGGTCAGATCTGGCTGCAGTTTGGTTTAATTTCTGATGATTGGATCCAAACTTCATTTGTGACGTGACGGAATTTAAACATTCGATGACGAAGAACCGATGATGTCGATCATTTTCATCAGTGTTGTTTTTATTATGGCTGTCCACACCCAGCGCCACGTGCCTGTTGTGTGTGTGTGTGTGTGTGTGTGTGTGTCTTTTTGATGATGTCTGCAGTAAATCCTCTTATTCTCCACAGTAAACAGGTGAACGCTCCTCACCTGTTTACTGTTGAAACATTAGTTTATCGTGATGGATGAGTGTGTGTGCGTGTGTGTAAATATAATAACACAGAGAACATTTCCTTCTAACTTCAAGCAAACTATAGCTTAATAATTACTAATTATTTTCATCATTTTTCAATAAACGTGAATCGTTTGGTCCAAAGATCAAAACGTTTTCTCGTCACAGTTTTAAAAAATAATTAATACAAACATAAAATGTGAGACTGAAGCATCAGATTAATCAATAATCAATATACCTGCTGATCCTTGACTGCATCCTGTTTGTTTGTGACTGTTTACAATCAGCATCTTTTCCATCGTCATGTGATCGGAGCTGGATGTGAGATTATTTTGTCAGCTGCTGTTTCCATGGCGACGCAAACATTTTCCAATTAATGTGTTAAGTTGATAAAAATGAAATACATAGTGTTTCAATGAGGAGAGAAATCAGCCAATTAGAGAGCAGGCAGCTGGTCACATGACTGTCCCAGTTTGATTGTTGCTTTCTGTAAATAATAAACAATCTGATCAGCTGTTGATAAAAACAAACCATCATGTTTCATTTATGACATCACTCTGAAATCAATAATCCAGGAAGTGTTCACTTCAGCTCTGATCATTAAAGTCTGTGACCATGTGTGACCGTGACCAGGAAGTGATAGACTCCCTGCAGCCAATCAGAATCCATCTTTCACCCAGACAGAGTTTGATTCTTCTTCAGGCACAAAAAAAACCCCAAACAACTTTGTCAGCATCTTTTTCATCAGTCTGACAAGTCAAAGACCATCAGGTTGTGTGTGTGTGTGCGTGTGTGTGATCATCATCAGATTGGATGAAGACGTGTCTCTCTCTGAGCAACAGATGAGTTTTTGGTTTTAACTCCTGATGATTGAACATCTCTTGCTCAGTTCAGTGTTTAACTGTGAGATGACCTCCTCCATCTTCTCCACCTCCATCTCCTCCTGCTGCTTTCACTGTCCATCACAGACTCAGTTCCTCCTGCCATTGTCTGCTCCTCCACCCAACACCACCTTCTGTGAGGTTTCTCTTCCTCTTGCCTTCCTGTCCCGTTTCTGCGCAGGCGATTGGAAACTGCTGTTTTCACTTCAGCTTCATATATTTCATGGTTTTTGACTCAGAACCAGGTCAAACCTGTTACTGTCTCCGTCTAGTCCCTCATCGTCCTTTAACTGACAGTTCCTCTGTGCAGATGAGGTGTTCAGATGCAGTGAACAGTGAGTTCTCTCTGTGCTGTGTGGCATTCAGGTGCTGCAATTGTTGAGGTGCGGATCTCGATGCTTGTTTCCTGTTTTGAATTGATGTGAACGTCCACTTGTTGTCTGCTGAAATGCTGGTAAAAACGCTGATGGACACCAGAAGGAACCAGTGACCAGATGTTGATCCTTGTTACATGATCATGATCAATAAGCAGAGATCATCCATTTTAATTCGGATCAACAGATTCGTCAGTTTCTTAGTGGAATATGAACGTAACGAGTTGCTGCTGCAGGTTTTTGTTCTGTTTAACCTTCTTTCCTCATTAAACACTACAGTACCCATGAGCCTCAGCGCCTGTTGCTATGGAGACACCAGCATCCAGAGCAGTGACATCATGGTGACATCACACTCTGATCAGCAGCTGCAGGTTTGATCCAAACCTGATGAGTTCTGCAGAGATAAACTTCTCCATCAGCTGCACAGCAACAGAGTCCAGAGCTCTCTGATTGGACAGCCCATGCAGCAATGCTCCCTGGGACTTGTAGTCAACTCCTAAAGTGGTTCAGTCTGTCACCTGTGTTTGTCCTGACAAGTCAATTGAGAGACTTCCTGTCTGTGACTCCGCTCACTGAGCTGCTGCATCTGTGATGTCACTGTGACGTCACCTAAATGCCACGCTTCAGTCTCACACACTAGTTTGCCTTTGTCCCTTCTGAGGACGTTTCACAGACTCGCACTCATTTCCTGAAAAACCACCGACCCCAAAACCTGCTTCCTGATTGGATGAACCGCGCTTGTCCCCAGTCGACTGCAGGCTGAGTGCCCCTGAAAGTGGGCTAAAACACACATGCTGTCTCTCTCTCACACACACACTGTAACACACACTCACTGAGCATCCTAGGGGTTGAAAGGTTATTGGCTGCTTGGTTGGAGCTCTCAGCCAATCAGATGCAAGTATTCAGAGTTGGGATTTTCTACATTGTTGCCATGCGGAGAATCTGCCGCCTGACCTACATTCATCCTCCACACACACACACACACACACACACACACACACACACACATTGACAGTCAGGTGCAGTTGTGTGTGTGTCAGTTTGGCTCAAAGGCACAGTGGCAGCAGCTTCATCAATTCTTGATGTGTTTCCTCTCTGGAGAATCAGTACGAGTGTGTGTGTACGTGTGTGTGTGGTTCTCCTGTCTCTGCGGGGACCAGTGTGGGCTGTGGGATGCATTTAATTGTCTTTAACACAAACGAGCTTCAGCTTCTCCCAGAGACAGAGATCAGAACACCTGAGCAGGTAACAGACTGTCTGTCTGACCTCATACAGACCTGTCTGTCTGAACTGATAGAGTCCTGTCTGTCTGATCTCCTGCAAACCTGTCTCTCGGGTACTGTCTGAACCCACACCGTCCTATCTGTCTCCCAGGCTCCTGTCTGTCTTTCACATTAGATAAAACTTAGATTAATTGGTCGGTAACGAGCACTCAGATCAATTAACAAGCTTAATGAAGAGCAGCCCAGGACTGGTGGATTTCCTCTGCCCTGTGTTTTGTCTGTCAGGCTGCAGGCAGACGTCCTTGCCTTGTTGCTGGAGGCTGTGGACACCGGGCGGAGCCTGGAGAGACAAAGTTGAGGGAGTTAAAATTAATATTTTGGTGACACTTCAGTCAAACACCGGTCCAGCTCAGATGTTTGTGGTAACGATGCTGATAATCAATCTGTCAGAGGAGATGTTGAGGTGAAGTAAACATTAATGTTTATTATAGGAATGATCAATACTGTACAAACATAAACTGATCTCATCATAATCAATAACCATAAACATGAACATGCACCTGTGAAACCAAACACAGTCAGTGTGTGAGTGTCTGCAGAGGAAGCACAGACATGAGGTTCATGTGTCGTGTGTTTGTTGTGTGTATGTGGTGTGTGTTTGTTGTGTGTTGTGTGTTTGTTTTGTTGTGTGTTTGTGGTGTCGTGTGTTAGTTGTGTGTTAGTTGTGTGTATGTGGTGTGTGTTGTGTGTTTGTGGTGTGTATGTGGTGTTGTGTGTTTATGTTGTGTGTTTGTGGTGTTGTGTGTTTGTTGTGTGTATGTGGTGTTGTGTGTATGTGGTGTGTATGTGGTGTGTGTTTGTGGTGTGTGTTTGTTGTGTGTTTGTGGTGTTGTGTGTTTGTTGTGTGTGTGTGTTGTGTGTTTATGTTGTGTGTTATGTGTATGTGGTGTTGTGTGTTTGTGGTGTTGTGTGTTTATTTTTTCAATTTCAATTTGTTTTATGGACAAACCAACTGTTTGAATCTCTCCCTCTGCCTGTCTCTCTCTCTCTCTCTCTGCCTGTTTCTCTCCCTCTGCCTGTCTCTCTCTCTCTCTCTCTGCCTGTCTCTCTCCCTCTGTCCGTCTCTCTCTCTCTCTCTGCCTCTCTCTCTCTCCCTCTGCCTGTCTCTCTCTCTCTCTCTGCCTGTCTCTCTCTCTCTCTCTCTCTCTCTCTCTCTCTCTCTCCGCCTCACTCTCAGATTTTCTCCCTCCAGTAGCAGCAGACACAATAAAACAGAGAGGATCATGGGACAGAGATCAGATCAGACTCATCAGGTTTAGCAACTGAACTCAACACAACAAGCATCAATCACAGTGTTTCTGTCAGAGAGGCACAACAGCCACCCAAACACAATTATACTCTTAGCATAAAATATATCTGATGCATGTGCAAAACGTCTGGTTGTAGAACAAACAGCAGATATAAAAAAGAGAAAGTAGCAGTGATTACAGAGTTCATGATGGTATTTATCTCTCTCTCTCTGTTTAATGACTACTCTCTCATCCTGAATTAAAAGTCAGCTCTCAGCGGCTGCACTGATTGGTTGGTGCTGACGAACGCTGCGTTCCCACAGACAAGTTTAACCACACGTCCCCATAATTCAGCACATGTCCCTGTAAACCACATTCATCCAACTGTGCAGAGTCAAAACTGTTTCCTGTCAAAGCCTCCAGTCAGGCTCTGATGCAGCATGCTAACATAATGCAACATATTAACACAATGTAACATGCTAACACAATGTAGCATGTTAACATAATGCAGCATGCTAACATAACAAAGCATGCTAATATAATGTAACATGCTAACATAATGTAGCTTGCTAAAACAATGTAGCATGCTAACATAGTGCAGCATGCTAACATATTGAAGCATGCTGACATAATGCAACATACTAAAACAATGTAGCATGCTAATATAGTGCAGCATGCTAGCATAATGAAACATGCTAAAGCAATGCAGCATGTTTAACCTACCATGCTAGCAAATACTGCATGCTAAAATAATGTTGCATGCTAACAATTTTTAGTATACTCATAATGTAAAATGTTAACACTACGTGGTAAGCTGATGTAATATAGCCTGCTAACATAATCTACCATGCTAACAGAATCAGCCATGATAACATAATGTAGCGTGCTAACATAAGCCCCTATGACACTGCACAAAAACCCTCTGAGACCCGCTAACACCTGCCTTTTGGCTTCAGTGTGAATTTTTACACTGGGGATTCAAACTGAGTCACATGACTCTGAAGTAGTTCAGTGGCTCCAGCTCCAACCAGGAGTGATGTAAACACAAACCCATAGGCAGACGCACTGGATTTCACCCCTTTTCTGACTGTGATGCTGTATTATGTGTGGACATTGCTGTATAAACAGCTGATTAACCAGGAACATTAATGTTAGCATGCTAACATAATGTTGCATGCTAAGACTTTGTAGTATACTCATAATGTAAAATTCTAACACAAATTTACATACTAGTATAATGTAGCATGCTAACATAATCAGCCGTGATAACATGGTGTAGCATGCTAACATAAGTCTCTTTAACACTGGACAAAAACCCTCTGACACCCATTTCATCAACATTCGTCATGTGACTCTGAAATAGCTCCAGCAATGTAGCATGCTCTCATAATGTAGCATGCTAACATAATGTAGCATGCTAACATTACGTAGATTGGTAACAGCTGCTTCCTCACAGCTTCCTGGAGGTCTGCAGTATCGCGCTGATCTCTGCAGGATGGTTTTTCCCATGATTCCTTTCTTCCGTCCTGCTGATTTTCGGAGCGCTGAGCTGCTGAATGTGAAAACAGGCAAATACAGAAGGTGTTGAATGTGAATGATTTGAGGCAGGGGAAAGGGGTGAGACTTTTGTTCTGCTAATGTCAGTGGAGGTGTGTTTGTGTGTGTGTGGGTCGGGGGCGGGCGTCACTGCAGACTTTCAGACAAGTTACAGGATGGATGGGTGGGGGCACTTCTTCATCAAGGTACTGCAAGTTAACAGGATCTGACCTTTTCAAAATAAAAGCAGAGTCAGTGGAGCAACAGGATACAGGGACTTACTAACACATTTTGTCTTATATCCCAGCAAAGTCCATTATACAAGACCTGACCTCACATCAGTGAACAACACTGTTCCACAGCAAAGTGATGAAGAGATATCTGACACAATACAATACACGTTCATAATGGATTGCATATTAAATCTAATCAAGCATGAAACAATGAAAACATCAGTTAATGACTGGCTACACAGAGCATGAAAGGCGTGTTCACTGAAAATTGTGATTATGGAATTTAAAAGGCTTTTATTTTGAGCGAACTTCCTGTGAGACCGGCTGTTTTACCTTTCTGCAGTTTTATTTTGAAATGGCACAGCGGAAGTGGTGTGTGTGACGGGGGGAGTTGAGCGTGCAGCTGCAGCGCAGCGTCAGTGTGAACGTGTCTGAGCTCCGACTCTGTGAGAGGACCTGAAGCCGAACTAGACCCGGACGCGTTCACTGACCGGAGCCGCTGATGTGAGTCCTCGTGCTGGGTCCTCGTGTTTCCGCGGACGATGGTTCAGCCTCTTCAGGTGTGTCAGCTCACGAGCTGCTCATTCTCACATCAGGTTTCATGTCTGAGCTGAAAGACACGTTTATGTTCGCGAGCTCTGATGGTTCAGAGTGCTGCTGAAGCGGTTTGTTTACGGCTGCACTTTGTTGTTGTTGTGTTGGGCGCTCAGAAAAGATTATTATTATTATTATTATTATTATTATTATTATTATTATTATTATTTTGATGACTGGTCCCTGGTGATCAGCAGGTGTGTTCAGGAGCAGGAGCCACCGTGGGAACATTGAACGTCTGGATGTGTTTCATGATGTTTAATCTGATTTCAGGTTCATTAATCATTTGCAGCTCAAACTTCACATCACAGTGAACCAGAACCATCAGCGCTGTGATTTACTGCAGCTCATCTGACACCTGAACGTCTCAGCTGGTTTTTGTGTGAACTGCTGCTGAATAACTGGAGCTGCTGGGTGTGATTGACAGTAATGAGTGCCCTGAGATGACTTTGGTTGTGAACTGGCGCTATATAAATAAAACTGAATTGAATTGAATTAAGTGAAGGGCTGGGAGCTGGACTGATGCGGTCTCTGCCGGTCTCAGTGAGGATCTGGACCGGCTGCAGCTGGCTGATCTGAGACCTGCTCAGACCACCTCCCTGTAGTCACGCTGGCTGAAGAAGTCCTGTAATGCTGCAGATTTTCAGACAGAAGCAGCTTTTTGGGTCCTGGTGTGGACCGAGTCCAGGACTGCAGTCAGATCTGGTCTGTGGTCTCTGAAGCCGGGCTCTGACCCTGGTCCTGATCTGGTTAGCGTGTGGCTCCTGATGTTTTAGGAAGAGACGAATCACACAACAAACATCATTTCAGTGTGTCGGAGTAAAACAGGGTTAACAAACAAACAAACAAACACCAACAAAACAAAACGCATCACATGGTTTCATAGCGCTTACATCATTGCTGGTTTCTCCAACAGGCTAACACACTGACACACACACACGCACACACTCTGTGCTGAATATTTAAATCCTGTTTTTGCATTTTTGTCTGCAGCTGCAGCCTTTCATCACATGCAGCCCACTGTGAGGGTGTGTGTGTGTGTGTGTTGTATAAATCACACAGTACTGATGATGATCTTTGATGTGTCATGTTCTCTGTTTTCTCTGAGGTATTTCAGTTTCTGGCTGATGAGGTTGTTTGTTTGTTTACTTCCTGTTTACATCTTGTTTACTGTTGGACTGAGTAAATGAGGCAGATCTTTGGTGTTAAACAGGAGCAGCTCGGACACAGAGAGACAGACAGGAAGCAGTTTGTTCTCAGAGAGCTGCATCACCTGAGAGGAGGGGGGAGGAGAGGTGAGAGTAACACCCCTCCCCCAACACACAGGGCGCACACACAGACCGCACACACAGGGCGCGCACACACACACACACACACACACACACACACACACACACACACACACACACAAACACACACACAGAGACACATACATGCACTTACAAAGCCAACAAGGTCTGGCTCACCTGTTTGGTCGTGTGGACAGCCATTGACTCTAAGTCCAAACATGTAAACACTAAGCTCCAATCACTGACGGTCACTCATCATCATCATCATCACCATCATAAGAGCAAAGAATAGAATCAAATAAAAAAGAAGAAGAACAGGAAATACAAACGGAGCTCAGATAAACTGAGAGTGGAAACATGAGACAGCAGCAGCTGATCACAGATCAGTGATCAGTCGTCAGTGATCAGCTTCTGATCAGTTCCTATTCTGAAGTGATGATGATGAGCTGCTGAAGGTCTGAAGAACAGAGGACAGAAGGGCAGGGCAGTCGAACACAGAGTCAGCCAGGACTGGGAATGTGGGGGTGGGGGGTGAAAGTGAAGTGAGCAGCAATAACAGAAGGGAGGAGAGCATTTGTCAGAGCATTTGGTGTCTGTGGACGCTGCAGAGAGTGCTACAGTGTGTGTGTTACTGTGTGTGTGTGTGTGTGTTACTGTGTGTTACTGTGTGTGTGTGTGTGTGTGTTACTGTGTGTGTGTGTGTTACTTTTCATTAAGCACAACTGACTTTAAAACAGCTGTGATGTCTGACTTCTCGTCTGTCTCTCTCTCCTCACCTGTCTGTCTCTCTCTCCTCACCTGCCTGTCTCTCCTCACCTGTCTCTCTCTCCTCACCTGCCTGTCTCTCCTCACATGTCTCTCTCTCTCCTCACCTGCCTGTCTCTCCTCACCTGTCTCTCTCTCCTCACCTGCCTGTCTCTCCTCACCTGTCTCTCTCTCCTCACCTGCCTGTCTCTCCTCACATGTCTCTCTCTCTCCTCACCTGTCTCTCAGCTGGTGTTTAGTTCAGTTTCTGACTCTGTTACATAACAGTCATGTGATGTTTAACACACTGACATCATCTGTGTGACCTCACCTTCACCTGCGTTACTCTGTGTGTGTGTTTGTGTTTTTTGCATACATGTGTGTTTCTGTGTGAGCATTTGTATTCCCCGTGTGTGTGTGTGTGTGTGTGTGTGTGTGTATAGTGGCAATTCATTGTGTGATCTGTTGTTTTGGAGCCTCTCAGTCAGGAGTCAGGTGATCAGCAGGTCAGGTAGAGCCAGCTTCTACATGTTGGCAGCTTCAGCATTACCTCTTCTTCTCTGCTTCTACGTGGTTAAATGGGAAGAAGAAGAGAGCTGAGCTGATAATCACTGTTATGTCATCAAGTTAATTAGTTTTAATTGAGTCGCCTGTTTTAGGAAGTGCTCATAGTCTCCCTAGAAACCACCTGTCTCTCTCTCTGTCTGTATCTCTCTCTCTGTCTCTCTCTCTCTGTGTCTCCCTCCTGCTCTGTCGCTCTCTCTCCCTGTCTCTCTCTCACGCACTCATTTCCTTTTTTTCATCGCTCATTTCCTTCTTCCTGTTTCCTGTTGGGCTCCACTTCCTGTTCTCAGGGTTGTTCAGTCTGTTGTCCTGCAGTTAGAGGACGTCTTATTCTCCTGCAGTCTGTGTGGGAGGTCAAAGGTCGGGAGTCGCACTCTCACCTCGTTACTTCAGTGTTTTATCATTTATCCTCTGAATTTTAGAATCAATGTTTCATTTTTGTTGTTGTTTTGATTGAAAAAACTAGTTTGGTTGATTGGTCGTCGCTCTGCTCATCTGTTCTTCTCCTGTTCTTCTCTTACAGGTCAAAGGTTCTGAGGACTGTTTAACTCCCCCTACAGGCTGACCAGGGGGATGCACTGCAGTGAACAGCTAACAGCTAACAGCTAACCAACCAGTCAGCCTGCTAACCGATGAAGCAGCCCTGTGGTTGGTGAATGGCCACAGAAGTGAACTACTGGAGCTCTTATAGACCTTGATTACAAAGGTAGAGAGTGACTGATTGATTGATTGATTGATTGGCAGAAGGAGAGAATCTGTTTGATTGCAGATGATGAAGTCAGTGTGAGAGTGCAGGGTATAAAACTGAGCGTGTCCTGCAGGTAGGTGGAGTGTGTGTGGAGGCGTGAACAGGAGTTGAGCAGTGAGGCGGGGTCATATGGGATGCCCAAGCCATGGAGGTCAAAGGTCAACTCATCTCAGTACCTGGTGAGAACAAACAACAACAATACAGACACAGTGTGTGTGTTATTGAAGATGTGTGTTACAGGGTGTGTGTGTGTGTGTGTGTGTGTGTGTGTGTGTGTGTGCGTGTGGAGTGTGCGCCAGACCCTGTCACCCTGTCCGGACAGGAAGCAGAGGAGCGAATATGGCAGAGCTGCAGGAGAGGCCCAGACCTGCAGGCACTGCTGGGCATGCGGTTGGCTGAGCTGGGGCATCTGTCTGCAGGGAGGCGGTGGAGTGATGTCATCATCACATCATTTTGATCAATCAAAATGATAGTGATCTGGTCGGATGCTCCAGTTTTGTTTTTACCTGCATGAATTTATGATGATGTCTAGCAGGTGTGTGTTTTCCTGTGTTTTCATTGGTCAGGGCTTGTGGGTACAGTGCTTAGTGACTTCCCCTGGAGGCGGGAGAAAAACTGCTGTGTGGCAGTGCGAGGTGGGACGTGCCAACAAACAGGAGTCGATCAGAGGTGAGCTAAATGTCTCTGTGCTGTCAGTGCTAATGACAGTAAGCTGTGCGTCCACTGGTGTCATGTGACTGTCACGGACAGGTATGATTGGTTCAAATAAAGAGAGAAATGTCATGTGACTCAGCAGACAGAGTCACTTTCTGTCTCTCTTCCTGTCTCCTCCTAGGACGACTGACACTCAGCGTTCAAACCCAGAAGACTTTTATTCAGTGGCGCTCTGAAGAAACTGTAGTCTGAACACAACACAAACACTCAGACACACACACACCACGGCAAGAGGACTGTCCACAGAGGCTGACACACAGGTAGCACACACACACACAAACACAATCAGCTGGCAGCAGATGAGTGGTCTTTGTTTCAGGGAGACGAGGAAACTTCCTTCTTCCTGCTTTTATTCTGAAACTGACTCTGTGTGTGTGTGTGTGTGTGTGTGCGCGCAGATGACATGGTGAGGTCGAGAGAGCAGCTCGACATCAGACTCAACAGGACACGATAATGCTCCACAGCTAAAGGTGCAGCACTGCCTGCTGGCTGAGAGCTGAAACAACAACTCTGACAATAATATAATAATATATAATAATAATAATTATTGTGTACTCTTCTTCTTCTTATTATTATTAAGTATTATTAGTATTTCATTTTTTTTTATTTGTGTATTTTATTTATAGATTTTATTTATATAATTTACTTTATATAGGGACATAATAAGCTTGAGGCTGCTGCTTGCTCGATTGGCTGATTAACAAATATGGAACTGTTAATATGATAATAACTTTTTTATAATAATAATAATAGTGATCTGCTGGTCGTTATTATAACCTCCACTATTACCTGTCTGTCTCTGTTCCTGTCTGTGTGTCTCTGTTCCTATCTGTCTACTGTCCTGTCAGATGAGGGTGTGTCTCAGTGTGCCCCCCCTCTGGTCTCTGCTGGTTCTCAGTGGAATTTTCTGCAGAACAAAACCAGGAGACTCCAGTGCTAACAATTTTACACACGTGCACACAGTTCACCTCACACTTTCAGGTAAAGTTAAAGGCTCTGCCGATAAAGCGAGCTGATATTACTGGTTTGGACGTTTGTGGAACTAAATCTGCTGAAAAGAATTAGACAAAAAGTAAAACAAAACTGTAAAAATGATGCACAGAAAAAATTCAACTGAAGTTCAGCATCAAAAAAGTAAAACAATGACCAAAGCAGAATCTGACAGTCCTTTAATCGTTTATATTAAAACTGCTGCTAATTAACAGCAGCGAAGAACAGAAAGCGATTCAAAACACAGAAGAAGTTACAGCGGTGAGTCATTGTAACCTGAACAACTGTCGGCTAACAGGCGGCTAACAGTCAATAACAGGCGGCTAACAAACTGTTAGCTTTGTTGTCAGCTTCTTCTTTGATGTCAGTTTGGTGCATCTTTGTCTTAACATGTATATCCGCTGGCTAATTGTCAACTTCCAATATTATTGCTACCTGTTAGCTATTAGCCGTGTATGTGTGTAAACTGTTAGCTATATGTTAGATGTTTGATTCTTGTTAGCCGTTAACCAGTAGCTATGTGTCCACTGTTTGCTATGTGTTAGCCATGTGTTAGCTGTTTGCTATGTGTTAGCTGTAAGCTAATTGTGCATCTCTTTCAGGACAGACCATCCAGAGACTGCTCAGAGTCTGGCCTCCCCAGCCTCCCTCATCCCCTCCTCCCCTCCATCCTCCCCTCCTCCCCCACGCTCTCAGGACTCCTCCTCCTCCGGCCCCTCTGATCCAGGACCAGTGGGAGAGGTGGGGCTCAGGGTTAACGCAGCTCGCCATAGCAACAGCTCAGACGGCCTGCTGGACCGAATCAACCCCCCTGAGGAGGAGGGGGGGCTGCAGCAAGGGGGATTGTGGGTAAACGGTGTTACGGGTTCCAGAGGAACAAACACTGCAGGAGCGTTCAGGTGCTCTGAGACACTGACGGACGGAAGGACAAGGGCGAATAATGGGCTGAGTGAAGGAGGGGGGGCTGGGCGGGGCAGGGGGTCATGTAGAGGGGGGGGCTACAGTGACGTCCTGCTGGATTACGTGTGGGGTAAACAGCAGCAGCTGCAGCGGCAGCAGTCCCAGCCCAACAGCAGGCAGCCAATCACATCACACCACCAGCTGCTCTACAACGGCTACTCCTCCCAGCAGCCCCCGGGGCCCCTGCCCACCAGCCGCGGTCACCAGGGAGACCAGCGGCGAATCAAAGTCACCCGCACCAAGTCCTGCGGCCCCTTCCTCCCGGTGCAGCAGAGCCAGACCGATACCCACAATCCTCCTCTGTCCGCCATCCAACCGGACCCCCACCCTCACCTGCTGCCACCCCGCCCACCACAGCTGCCCCCCACCCAGGACGCACAGCTGGAGGAAGCGACCAGGAGCCTCCACAAAGCCCTGGCCCTGGAAGGTGAGCGCCACTTCGTATTACATCACAACACATCTGTGTGTGTGTGTGTGTGTGCCAGAGGCCAAACACAACATGTCAGGCTGCAGGTGTACTTCCTGTTTGTCCAGGTGTTTACACAGACGACAGACAGGTTTGTTTATTCTGAGATCACAGCACAAAAGGCGACAGCAACCTGTGGGAAGCCCCCAACTGCCCCATACTGCCCCCAACTGCCCCATACAGCCCACAACTGCCCACAACTGCCCCATACTGCCCACAACTGCCCCAGTCGTGCGGCAGCAACATGTGACCACCTGGTTAATACCTGTAGTGTCGCTGTGGGTGTATTTGGACTCTGAGGCAGGACTGAGGTCATTTTATCTGCCCCCAGGGTTTTTTGTCCACTGATTCTGTGATTGACGAGACGATAGGTGTTCAGCTCACACACCTGAGCACACCTGTGTGCTGGTGCCCGGCCGGTGCAGCAGGTCTGACCCGACGGTGTCTTTAAATCTGAGCGTGTGCAGATAAAACCTCATGAATGGTTAATGAAGCTGAAACTGGGTCACTGCAGCAGAAACCGTCCGTCTGCAGCAGCAACGTCCCTGCTGCTTCACCTGCAGAGAGGCTGCGAGCACACCTGCCGGGAGTCCACCTGAGTCCAGAACATTAAACTGAACCTGCATGAACAGGATCTGTCGTCCTGACAGTGTGACTGGATCAACCAGCCTCAAAGCAAACAGCTTCATTACACACCCGCATCAATCAGTCAGCCTGTGTGACTGCCAGTGATGTAACCGCTGCAGAGAATCAGACACAACCTGCCGCTCAGACCTGATCCAGACCTGAACACACTGTCACCATGTAAAGAACAATATCACAGAGGACAGCAGCACAGGTGACAACATGAGTTACTGAAAGACAACAATCACAGGATTCAACAACAGCTGAGACGACAGCTGGTCTGCATAGTTTGATCCTCAGCCTGGACACCTGCTGCATAACCATGAAACACTCCTGTTGGTCCTGAATGACATCTGAGCTACACCTGAGCTACACCTATCCTGATGCATAATTATAATGTGTGTGTGTGTGTGTGTGTGTGTGTGTGTGTGTGTGGTCCACAGGTCTAAGGGACTGGTACCTGAGGAACACGCTAGGCTCCACCCACCAAAACCAGCCCAACGGAAAGGTCAATGCAGGCGTCAGCACGAAGGTCAATGGGGGGGTCAAAGGTCAGGGGGGGGGAGGGGGCGGAGTTCCGCAGGGCAGACGGAGGACTCACGGCGTCATCCAGCAGTCGTCCTATCAGACGGAGACAAGTCGCCATCATGCGCCACCGCACCACAAACAGACGCTGCCACATTCAGCCACGTTCCACGGACACCCGCTGCACGGCAGGTAGGACTCAGGTCACCTGTGCAGGTACGTTCTGCTGTAAGATCACCTGACCAGCTGACTCTCTCTCTCTCTCTCTCTCAGGTCTGTGGACAGCTCTCTCTACCACGACTCCTTCCTGCCTCAGAAACAGGAAGTTCCTCTCAGAGACCTGACTCTGGACCAGCCGTCTCCTGGGACTCTTGTCTGACTCACTGACCAATCAGGAAGCGGATGGACATATATACTGACCAATCCCAGGCTGGCTTCCCGGGACCTACAACCCCCTGGCCTGCATGTTCTGCCAGTTCCTCAGGAGAACCAGGAGAACCTCTTCACCAGGACCTGCAGCTCAGTGTTTGTGCTTCTCTCTAAGTTCACCTGAAACCCCTCCCACCACGATGTCACACAGAGGATGATGATGTCACCACCCTGTTGGAGGCTGCATTCTGACCTCAGGGTGGTCAAACCGTGGTCAGCTGACCCTCCTGTGGACCAGACTCGGCTGTGACGAGCTGTTGTTTCGAGCGTGTTTTGTCCCCAAAGGGTTTCTGGGTAAAAACCGTCTGACAGGTGGAACGTTTGCAGGTTTTTTACTGTTTTTAATGTTTTCTATGCCGGCGTGTTCGTGTAATCAGACTCTGCTCAGACAATCAGGACCAGGTTTTATATGAACTCTGGGTCAAAGTGATGATGAAGCTGTTGCACTCTCTTTCTCTGAGGACACATAATCACCAGCTCAGCCCCACAGACCAGCAAGTCTGAAAGACTTTAAACTGATCAGATCAGGTGACCTGTTTGATCCCTCAGGTGAGTCCGGACAGGAGCTGTTAGGTGACTCTTCAGGTAAACCACAGTTTGGACTCGACGTCTCTGCACTAGATCATGAGCAGCTGCTGCAGCTGGACCAAATAGAACAACACAACCATGAGAGCAGACATGGGGACGCTTCTTCCATCCCAGCACCCAGTGAAGAACCAGAGAAGAACCAGAGAAGAACCAGTACCAGTTCCTGGTGTTGATTGTTTGCAGCATCAGGGTCTCAGAAAACACAAACCTACCTGATTTACAGCAGAGGAAACTTTATAGTCTGAGAACCTTCAACATGGTTCTCCAAAACATCAGAACATCAGGAAAACATGAACGAGAAGAACATGGCTGCTTTAAAACAAACTGAGGAACAGTTTACATGTTTCTGTATTCACTGCACAATGTTGTCGAGCACTGAGGTTCAGCATTAGACATGTGTTCTTCTATCATGTTCCTGTACTGTTCCATCATTTCCCATGTTCTCATTGGAACAGTTTGACTCATGATGCTGCTAACATCAGCAGCAGGAAACTTATTTCTGCTTTATATGTGACACCTGATGTTCCTCCTGAGGAGAACATTAGTTCAGATGTTCCTCCTGAGGAGAACATGAGAATGTGAGAGAGGAACTTCCTGTCAGAGTCGGTCTGATGTGGACTTGAGTCTCTTGAGTCCAGAACCCGGTGTGAGAGCAATAAGAGGATCAGGCTCCGTGAACCTGGTCAACCTTTCAGGATGAAAATGTTCTGCAGCGACAATCAGACGATGATGTCACAGTGTTGACTGATAGATTGGTTGATTGATTGGTTATTGAGTGATTGATTGATTAGCGATGACTGAATGGAGCCTGTTTTTGTTCCAAGCTTCACTCTTTTATAGAAACGTTCATGAACCAGATGCAACTTTGTAAAAAGATGAAATCAGTGAGTGAGGGAGGTCAGGTGACCTCTGACCAATGATATTTATTATGATTCAAACTGAACCAAATCCTCTGCGTCTGTCCATCTGTCCTGTTTATTGTCTCACGTCTTTGAAATCACTCAGCTCCACAGAAACCAGCCTGACCTCGCCTCCTCCGCCATGACGCTGTGGTCACATGATACACTGACTTCACATTGAAACACATGAAGAAGAAACAGAGACTGAAAGTATCTGAATGATGTCATTAAACATTCTGCCATCTGATTGGCTGCCAAAACTGTCATATGACTGCAGCGTCTGAGGAGCAGAAAGCATCCCAGCATGCACCTCTGCCTGCTGGAAAACCACCGACTGTTGACTGACTGAGTCCAGCCTGAAAGCTGCAGTACCAGCAGACGTCACTCTCATACCGCAGCACTGGGTACAGCTGTATGGAAGCCCGCTGAGGCCATTATTCATCTCATGCTCAATGTTTTCCTGTCTGTTATTAGTTTCATGTGGTCTGCTGGTGTTTGTGAATGCAGCTCTGAACACAAAGAGTGAAACAAACGACAGTAACACAACAAAACAGGAGAGGAACAGAGACAAATGATGTTAATGAATAATGACCTCATCGGGCTTCCATACTGTGCTGTGCAGTATAAATATGTAGGATTATAACCAGGATTACTGAGGTGATGAGTCCACGGTCCCGAGCAGAAACACACCAAAATATAAAACAAAGATTTAAATGTTCACCTGTATCTCCTGTCAGCTTAGCCTCACGGTTACACTTTGCTTTGATGTATTTGAGAAAAACGAAATCTTCATATTTTACTTAAATAACATTCTGAAAATCGGTCAAACGTGGTTTAAAATCTGAGAATCAGCCCTTGGAGACGTTATGACTCTTCATATGTGTGAGGAGGGAATAGAAACTGCAGTGCTGCAGTGTCCAGAGAGCACTGCTCCTGTGCTGCAGTGTGAGCTCTGGGCACTCAGCTCTCATGTACCAGTATTTGTATTGAGAACCCAGCGGCGGTATTCTCTGTCCCCCTTCAGGTCCCTGACCAGCTGTTGTCCATCTGTGTGGACAGTCTTTTCAGCTTGACATCACGGCTGCCTCTGCTATGATGCATTCAGGTGCACTCTGTAAAGTTGGTGTCTGTGTATTTTTTAACTCTCAGCTGTACAGTCTGAACTTTATGTAAAAATCATTTTCTATCGTTTTGGACACTTTTGTCATTTGTACTTTTTTCACTCTGAACTCTTTCTGCTGTTTGATGTTGAAAAATAAAAAAAGCTTCATGTAAATAAATGATTGACAGACTGTAAACATGCTGTTTTTAAATAAAGACTCCTCTCTACTGGCTCCTGTACATCTGCCTGGAATTCATATTTACATTATTGCGCATTCATGGTTTTATATTTCATACAAAGTATGATAAACATGTTAAACTGTACTTAGACTTTATTACGCGCGTGTGTGTGGTGGTGGTCGGGGGGGGGGTTCTCTCATTAGGACACACTTGAGCGTCCTTCACCGAAAGGCAGCGTCCCACTCCTCCTTGCAGCAGCCTTGTGTCGGAGCAGTCTGACTCACTGAGCGCTGCTTTCGTCTTTTCTGAAGTCACATCTTTACCTTGATCTCATGACGTTTAACATCAAGAGATGTTCAGGACCACAATAGACCACAGCGTTGGCGTTATGTGGCGAAGGAGGGGGTGTGTTCTCAGTATTGGGACGCGGCCCGCCCTCTCAGGTAAACAGATGCTGAACTTTCTTCTGCCGTCCGGCGACATTAAAAAGCTTTAAACGATGATTAAATGATCTCATTTAATGTCCGTGTTTGTAGGGAGGACAGGTAAAGTGCTACTGCAGGTGTGCTGAGGTCAGACGAAGCGGACTGAACCGTTAAACTTTGATCTCTTTTCATGTTCAGATCTACACAAACAACAAAGTTCCTGTTATGTTAGCTGTTAGCTTCAGTTAGCATCGCTCCTTCAACTGCAGGCCTTTTACACCCGGGTTAAACTTTTAGCTCAGTTTGGTATCAACTGAGCCGTGCCGGTACCGGGACGTGTAGTCAGCAGTTAAAGAACGACTGTGCTTTGTCTGCAAAGCAACAGAAAGTGAGCGGGGCGCCGTTAGCCGGCGGCTACACCGAGGATTTACAGTTAGGAGCTAACGGTCACCAACAGGAACTAGCCAGCAGCAGCTAACCAACCAGAGCTAACCAACCGGAACTAGCCACCCGGAGCTAACTGACTGAACCGCAGGTTATATAAGATTAAACGGGCTCTGTCGGTGGGAAAGGACTGAATGTGGATATTTAATAATTGATTCATTTAGTTTTACAGGTGGAACAGCCCAAACACCAACTCCTAATGAGTCATTTTAAACTCCATATTACCCATAATATCTATATTAAACTCTATATCTGTAGAGTGTGTGTGTGTGTGTGTAATATGATGAACCCTGTTGATCTCTGACTTTAAAGCCTCAGCAGCAGAGAAATGACTGATGCTGATGTTTTTAACATCTCTGAACACTCAGTTCACTGTCAGCGAGACAGGTGGAAGTGTTTGGATCTGAGCGTGGATCGACTATCGGAGGAGTTTCACATCAGTTTTCTGGTAGTTGACTGATAAACACAGTAACTGCTGGAATCCACAAAGATGTTCAACAGCATGGGGAGTGAAGCAGACAGCATGGCCACTGTCACTTTCTCTGACCACAACACAGCATCCTGTGGTCCAGCAAGGGGCGCTACCTAACTCACCTGCTGACCTTCTGTCTCCACAGGTGGGCCATCACACACTGAGCTCAACATGTTGTTTCCATGACGACAAGGCTGCAGTCCTCAGTGGACCCTCTTAGGACCTTCAGCCACAGTTAGGACGCCACCTGTGACACGCTGCTGTTGCTGTCCTTTGATTGGTCACCTGTCACCTGCTTGCCATGCAGCTGACCTATCAGAAGCTGCCGGCTCAGCTGAGGCGGACGTCCAGACTCAGGAAGCTGGCGGCTGTGCTGCTCGCCGCCTACACCATCAAAAAACTGTCACCGTACGTCTGGAGGAGAATACAGGTGAGACACACACACACACACACACTCTGTTCTATGAAGAGACATGAACGCGCAACAGCAAGTTGAGCCTAAAGTGCAACTGTCAGCAAGGTTCTTTATAATCTGGTTAGATCGCCATGGTAACTGATGGTCAGAGTGTGTGATTCTGTTACCATAGCAATGCGAGAAGTGAAAACTGAGGGTTAAAGCTGCTGATGCTGAGGTGTCTCGTTACTCTGGGTGCGTTTGTTTTGTCTTCAGAGGAGCGCAGCAGGTAAACAGCTGGGTGGAGCTCATCTACCTGTGGGTGTGGTCAGCACACCCTCCTCCACCCCTGTGGACAACAACGGAGGGAAGAAGAAGAAGAACAAAGGCAGCAGGTGTGTGTGTGTGTCACTACAGGACTTTGTTTATTCAGTGGATCCTTAAAGATCTTCATCTTGATCGCCTGGAGTTAACCCTGGATCAACTGTTAATCCAGACCGGTCTCTGTCCGTCCTCAGGTCTCCGGCAGTGAACAGAGAGTTTGTCCTCCGACTGTCTCGTCTGTTGAAGCTCTTGTTTCCACGGTTACTGTGTCCAGAAATCGGCCTGCTGGCTCTGCACTCCGTCACTCTGATGTCCAGAACCTTCCTGTCCATCTACGTCGCTGCTCTGGACGGTCTGCCTGCCTGCCTGCCTGCCTGCCTGCCTGCCTGCCTGCCTGTCTGCCTGCCTGTCTGCCTGCCTGTCTGCCTGTCTGTCTGTTTGTCTGTTTGTCTGTCTGTCAGCCTGTCTGCCTGTTTGTCTGTCTGCCTGTCTGTCAGCCTGTCAGCCTGTCTGTCTGCCTGCCTGCCTGTCAGCCTGTCTGTCTGTCTGTCTGCCTGCCTGTCAGCCTGTCTGTCAGCCTGTCTGCCTGTTTGTCTGTCTGTCAGCCTGTCTGCCTGTTTGTCTGTCTGTCTGCCTGTCTGTCAGCCTGTCTGCCTGCCCGTCTGTCTGCCTGCCTGTCAGCCTGTCTGTCAGCCTGTCTGCCTGTTTGTCTGTCTGTCTGCCTGTCTGTCAGCCTGTCTGCCTGCCCGTCTGTCTGTCTGCCTGTCTGTCTGTCTGTCTGCCTGCCTGTCAGTGCTTTTTTCGTCAGTGTTTCAGTTCTCCTCCGTTTGGCGTCACATGTTCTGTCACATGTTCTTGTGTCCAGTGTTCAGATCCTGATTAATAATCAATAGCATTGATCCTCCAGGTGTGATCGTGAAGTGCATCGTTCAGAAAGATCCTCGCTCCTTCATGTTGCAGCTCGCCAAGTGGCTCCTCGTCGCAGTTCCTGCAACTTTCATCAACAGTGCCATCAGGTTCCTGGAAGGTCAGCTGACACTCAGGTTCAGAAGCCGATTGGTCGACCACGCCTACCAGCTGTACTTCACCAACCAGGTCACACACACACTCACACACACAGAGTTTTGGGTGGTTGTGGTGTGATGCGGTCTGGTTTTGACCTGGACTCTGTCACCGCAGACCTACTACCGTGTCAGTAACATGGACGGCCGTCTGTCCAATCCCGATCAGTCTCTCACTGAGGACATCGTCATGTTTTCGGCCTCCATCGCTCACCTGTACTCCAACCTGACCAAGCCCATCCTGGATGTGATCGTCACCTGCTACACGCTGCTGCGCACGGCGCAGTCCAAAGGTACGTCTGCTACCGCCTGAAGGTCCGAGTGTTCACCAGACGTCTCCTGACTCAGCTTCACCCCGCAGGAGCAAACACCACCTGGCCGTCTGTCATCGCCGGCCTAGTGGTGGCGCTCACCGCCAAGGTCCTGCGCTCGTGCTCGCCGCGATTTGGGAAGCTGGTGGCCGAGGAGGCGAAGAGGAAAGGAGACCTGAGATATATGCACTCTCGCATCATCGCCAACTCTGAGGAGATCGCCTTCTACGGGGGACACAAGGTAAACGCCCCCGTGGACACAACACAGAAGTGTAGCTGCAGGAGGAGGTGACATTAACACAGCACAGGGTGCGTTTGATTCGCAGGTGGAGACGGCCCTGTCTCTAATGATAATGTTGAGTCTGGGTGCGTTTGATTTGCAGGTGGAGATGTCCCAGCTGCAGAGGAGCTACCTGGCTCTGTCGTCTCAGATCCATCAGATCCTGCTGAAGCGTCTGTGGTACATCATGCTGGAGCAGTTCCTCATGAAGTACGTGTGGAGCGCCTCCGGCCTGGTGATGGTCGCTGTGCCCATCATCACCGCCACAGGATATTCCAAATATGGTAAACACACAGCGGGACACACGCACCACACACACA